>JANAVB010015599.1:5520445-5640947 GCA_029216955.1 Iris pallida
TTTTGTTGTTGTTGTTTAGTCTTATTAGTTATAGACTTCTGTGTTATTTTATCGTGCTTAGACTGTGATTGAGCTTCATTATATCTATACTTGTCCTCCATTCGGAGTTGAAATTTATTACAAGTACATTATATATTTGCATGAGTTTTTTTAGATAGTGACCTAGTACAGTGTTCTACCATCGATTCTACGGCATAGGCTGGACGTACCCACATACTCGTGCCCCTAAAGCGGGTGCGGGTCGTAACAAGTAGTACCACTCAACTTTATTTATCATGTCGGATATAATCCACCTGCAGGGTTTACATGACAATTCTTATGAGCTCCTTAAAGGGACATCATCAACCCGACGTATCGGGATATGCATTTCTTTTATAATCAACAGTCCATCATACATACAATGTTATTACCTGATTCATAGAGGTTGTTGACCCATAATGAATCTCACTCTTTTATGAGTCAAAGTAATCCACACTGCATATACATGTCTATTATTATACCCGGATTAAGAGCACAAGCATTCATAATAACAGAGGTGTTTGTTCTCTTATGTAGTCAGTACAAAGAGAACAACCTCAAATGGTCCTGTTCTATACACACAAAGTGTACTAGTGTAAAACTATAGTCAAGATAGACTAATACCATATTACACTACAACCTTTCCAATAGATTGTCCAAGTCCATCTAGGTTGTGAACTATTTATATATTCCATAGGGAACTGATAATATTATCTTCTGTGTGACACCACACACCATATTATTTACAATATAGAATATCAGACACTTGCATTAACACTTGCAACAAATACAATATGCAAACATTTGTCCATATGATTCTCATTCAAAATTTAAGGAAATAAAGTTAATACAAAAGTGATGTTTTTAGTATATACCTAACACAACCATCTATAGACTCTTCATATATGCACATGTAACCCTCTACTTAGTCCTATCACATTTCAGGACCTACTACAGAACTGTACCTATGCATTTCCTGCACACCCCTGCATATCATACACAAGACAATCACCCAGGTTTTCTTTGTTTCCTACCTATCCACCGTAGGTACTCCCTGATACCTGCATATGACACTGCACATAGTAGGAATACTGCCACCTGCATATGCCTATCCTAAGTACTGCAGAATTTTTGATACTCTAACCATGTCCCTGAGCGTAGGATTTTCCATGGCTACCCTCGAATTCCCTATCTAGACACGTGCTTATTACACAAGTATCCTTATACTTGTGAACAGGGTTGTTTATGCATTGACTCATCCCCAACCCTCTGTGACTCAGATCCCTGAGCATGCCTGCAGTTTGTTTTGCCTGCCCAGAGACAACTCACACACATTGCAAGCAGAATTGGCTACCATGCCCTGCTCACACATGTATACTAAATCTAGTCTATTCCCCTGACCTCTAGCCACAATTACTCGGCTCCTATATTTCCAATATGAGTCATCTACACTCATACTTATGCATTAAATCTGAAAGCTCGATACCGCAGAATTCTAATCTATTTTGCCCATCTATTCTAAGAGGAACTAAACCGAATATATGGTGATCTATCTCCTAGTGATCTTACTGCCAAGAAACCAAGAGGTTAGATTTATTTACCTATTATAGGACGAACTTCCGAGACGAGTTCCTTGTGATAGAGGTTGATAGGCCTCTAGCAATGGGCTCTATTATGTAGGCGACAGTGACCAAATTTCTTAACACTGGGTTTGTAGAAGCATAGAATTACAGGCGCATCTATAAGCCAGAATTTCTATGCGCTCAACCCAACCATACGACCAACTCAAATACGCCAGGAAGCTCAAACAGATACTTGGCACAGCAAAGAACAGTACAAAAATATAGACGTCAAAAGAAGGCTTTTATTTTATATGAAAGTCTAATACATGTCTAAAGAAAGGCTTTACAAAGGAGAACTTCTACAAAAAGAAAGATCCTAAAGCTACAGCCAGGCGCAGCAACCGCTATGCGTCCCATGCCAAGCGCATCATCCGTCAGGCGCATCACTCTGATGTCTCATCCAGGCGCATCGTCTCGTCATTATGGCGCAGGCGCATCAGCACCAATCAGCCCTTGTGTAGCAGGAGGAGGAGCTTTCCTAGCTCAACAAAGATCACGGCATGATGCTCCGGTCTTCGGAAGCAACAGGCACATTCGGCAGCCTCTGGCTCTTCCAGCATAACGAAAGACGGAGCACAGCCGCCCCGATCTTTGGATGCAACAGGCACCATCGGCCTGTGTCGGGATTCGACGATCTCGATATTTAGATCCAACAGACACTATCAAAGAAGCTCAGAGCGACGGGAAGACTAGGGCAGCGCATCTTTACCCTCAGAAAGAGCTCGAGTTCGGCAGTTCGCCAAGGTGAAGCTCTGGCCAAGTTCATATTTATATCGAAATGAAGAATGAAGGCAAAGCTTTCCCTCATGCGGCTATTTATAAGCACGGGCAGCCTACACCCGAGTGCTAAATGGTTAACGTCCAAATTCTATGCAATAAATTTGTATTAATAGCAAATACATCCATCTCCTCATATTCGGCTAAATCAAGGCAACCATTAACGCCTCGAAGAACTCAACAGGCGGGCCAAAGAGGATACGACACATTGGCAGATGTACCTTCGATATCATGCGCTCCCTATGGATGCGCCTAGCGGGCCATAGAACCATGTGCCCAGATTGGCACTAACCAATGCAACCCTCTCCATCAAACATTTAATGCTGAATGACAAAGTCGGCAACACATTCCAAGAGCCGTCCAATCAGCAGACCTGTGCAGAAAATGAAGCACTGCTGATGTCAGCACCATCATTACACCTTGGATCGGCAACAATTGTCACGTGGCCGACCGATCGTTTGTATGCGCCTCGTGGACATAAGCCCAGAAGACGAAATGTGCTCCAGTGGACATACGCTCCCTCAGCTCACTTCTGATCTCAAGCAACAGAAGACTAAGCTTTGCATGCACCTCAAAAGCCATGTGCCTGGACTTGCTCATGGCTCCTAAAAGTCATAAGACCAAGTCGCCTCCCCTGCACCTGATCCTAGGCGCACCCTGATGCGAAGCTCTGTATGCGCCACAAAAACTATCCGCCCAGACTCGTCTATGATGCCTAAAACTCATAGACTAAGTCACCTCCATGCGCCCGATCCTAGGCACACCCCGATAGATCACTCTCCTCCAAAATCGAGATCTTTGAGCCACTGACATACGCAACGTGTCCCTTGACTCAGTTCTATTCAAATAATGGGTGCTAACGACCCAAGATCTCAGCAACAACCAAATCTCAACAACTGCCACGTGTCAGCTCCTCCGCAGCCTGACGAAGCAGTTCAAGCAGATTCCACTACAACTCGGGGTGCATCGTCTATGCACCCCCGCCAGCAACAGCCACGTAGCGTCCCCACGTCCAGGCGCATCCGACAAATGCGCGCGTAAGCAGCCATCCTGCTATCTATAAATAGAAGGATCACTCCTTCAAAATGAAAACTGACACACACAGAGATAAATATACAGACAGACTGTTGTATCCACATACAGATGCCAGAAGAGACACTTAACGTCTACTTCTCCTCGCAACGCTCCGACATCCAGAGCAATCCAGACCTTCAGAGAGTTCAAGATCGTCGTCAGATCGTCAACGGAGTCAACGTATTACCACTCGCTCCACCGACACAGTTCACAGATAAAAACAAAAGTGTACTCTTAGGACTACGTCTAAGTCCTATATTGTACTCTGTTCTATTTGTAATTAAAAACATCAATCCCAAAGAGTTTTAATGGAAAACAAGCTGGCGACTCTGCTGGGGACTTCTTTCTCCTCCAACGAGAAAGTTGTGTCGCAATCTGATGACATCAAACTCGGCTCCTCCCACAAAACAGTTGTGGTATGCCTCAATCAACAGGCGTATGAGGAATTCATCTCTGAAGGCAGTGCGAGTCCTTTGAAACAGCAGGTGTCACGACCCGCTCCCGAATAATCGGATACGAGTCGGACACGCCCAGCCTTCGTCGATGGACACGACGAAGTAAGCTGTACAATACTAAGGAAAACTCCAAGTCATAATGTAATATAAACAAACACAGCTTTATAATGTTCCCAAAAATGATCACCAATATCCATCAAGTCTTTTTAGTACAAAATCAGCCGAAGACAAATCCGGTCAAATAAAATAAAGATACAATAATGAATATCCAAAATACAATCTCTAGAAAATAAAATAAAATAAAAGCTGCAATATCTAATGCAATCACATGCTCCATGTGGCCTCCCACTCACCTGCAACGTATCCTGTCAGAAAAAGAGCAAAGTACAACCCTGACAAGAACAATATACAATGTAATTTGTAGTACAGAATACAAGGTAAAACCAGAATACCAGAAATGGAAGTGAAACTACGGTACCAGAAATAAAATGTAAAACTGCAGGCAATGGACGACAATCAATATGCTAGACAATGAACACGGCTATCAATGTACAAGGCAATAAACACGACAATCAATATGCAAGTGTGACAATTTGAAATATTAAAACTAATGTGTGACCGGCTTAAGAGCACAATCAATCAATGAGTCAAAGAGTCAATCAATTCTACAAGGTACGGCTTCATCGTACGTGAAGTGAACGATTAGGCTATCCACAATACCTATGTTGGGTGTGGTCACACAAAAGCTAATATTTCCCCCAATCCCGCAATAAACAATGACTCACAAGCAATGAAGAATGTACAAGACAAACGTGTGTATCTCGTGTCCAATATGAGAACATAGCACATGAAGGTAAGACAGAAATACAGAGTACAAGTCGAGTCAGTGTACTTGCCTCGGTTTGGTTGTACGAGAGTAGTACTGCATGGTTGTAAAGGATCACCTGTTATATTTTGTACAATTATTAGGGTTTGAAATAATGACAATAGCTAACTAACTTAGATAATTCAACTATTTCTAGACAAGAACTAGTTAACAATATTTTTAAAAAAATATTGTAGTTTAAATCACCATAAATACTAATGAAAACATATACTATATAATTTTTAGAACTATTTAGAAACATTTATTAGCAAAGTAATAAATATAGCTTTATTTACAAGTAAGTTTATTGAAAAATACTATTAGACTATTTAGAAATATGAAAACATTTTGCTAGCAAAATTATAACTATATAAACCTTTTTAAATAGCTTAAAATATCAATTATATTTAGTAGAAAATCATTTGTTTAGAAAAAAATATGTATATTAGCCTTGATAATTATTTATTAGAAAATACTTTGAACTATATTAAACAAAAATTCTTATTTTAGAAAATACCAACTAACTTACAAAATATTGATAATATGATTTATCTAATATTTGCAGATAATACTTGTAACAAAATATATTTGTTAGCTAACTAGAAGCTTAGCAAATAATATGTATAATAAAATATAAATATTATATTATAACAAAACCAATACTTTATTAAGAACATTAAAATATCAAATGACAATTTAATAATGAAAGCAATTTATTAATAATATTAACAATACTATTATTCTAAATATTGCTAAGGTCAATACAATTATCATTAACTTAATATACAAGAAAATTGTTTATCTAAAATTTAACTAAGCAACATTAATTAAATAGATACTAGTTAACTAAATTATTAATTAGAATTAAATCAGCTAGGGCATGCCCAAACTAGCCCAACAGTCCAATCCTTAATTTCTGACCCAACTAGCCTAACCTATTTATTCATTGGAAAACCTACCATTCCATTTCTAATTCCACACCAGTCCAATGCAGCACAGTCAATTATTTTCTTTTTCGAAATACGAAAGGGTCATTGTTGACCCCTCAGCTTTCCAAAGGGTCACCAGCTCATATTCACTTAAAACTCAAACTAACATACAATTAACCTTCTCTCTCCTCTAACAAAACTTCACAAGATCAGATGAACCCACGTGTTGACTCTTGACTCTCGAGAACCAGCTGGCCCATCAGCTTCGCAAGGACGAGCTATCCTTTCAATCCTGTTCTTCACAGCCGACCTCTACAATTATTTTCCACCCATATTTTATTTGCTCCATCCCGATAAGCCTTCTCTCTCCTCATTACAACTCACTTCATTTATAAATTCACAGCCACTCACTTCTTTCCCACTTAAATTACAGTCGTTCACTTCTTTTCCTACATAAATCAGCCGCTCACTTGGGTGGCCTCCCATGGCTGAAGAATCAAGGTTGGCCTGATTTTTGAAGAGCAAGTGGATCTCTAACCGAAGGAAAAGAATTGAAGAGATAAGACTCTCGTCCTCCTCATTTCTACTCAGCCAAAATAAGAAATAAGAACCAGCCTTCCCATTTCTTCTCTCCCAAAATAAAACCTAGCCTAGGTTTTCCCCACTCTCTTCCTCACATACAATCAGCTGAACCCTTATTCCCCTTCTCCTTCTTCTTCTTCTTCTCCTCACATATCAATTCCAACTATAAACCCCCAAATATACAAACCCTAGAAATTACAAAAAGGAGAAGAACGAGCAGAGCAAGAAGAAGAATGGAAAGCTCACCTCGGTGGCAAATCTCGAGACCCGGCGGTGACGGTGGTTTCGACCAGATCCGGCTGGTAGCGGTCGGCCCTGGGTGATCACGGCGGTGACGGCTCCGTTTGGTGTGCTGATCTGTCGTCCCCGGCCTCTCCAGTAGACGGATCGAATAGATGGTGACGAAGCTCTGCAGTCTGATCATGACTCTCCACGAGTCTATTACAGCTCTTTCGTGTCCAGAAAATTCAACAGAAATTCCAGATCCAAACCATAAAATTCAAGAGATGGATCGCTTCCAACTGTCACAACAATTCGATCATAACTTCCATAAGAAGAAGGAGAGGAATTAATGACAATTGATTCGAAATACTTACTCGACCGAAGACTCGATTAAACTCGATGAATCTCTGTCCTCAATACCCCGTTCGCAAGGACAGACGACCACAACCAGAGATCAATAGAGATTCGATCAATCTCTCTCCAGTATATGCAAGGGAGATGAAATAAATCGGAAAGGAAGAATCTGACAGAGAAAAGGACGAACGAACTTACTGCGATTGATCGCTCACGTCGTCGTCGTGCTCGGGATGATAGATCGATCGAGCAGAGGAAGAAAACGGTGCTGAAGACTTCGTCGGCGGGAACGCACTCAGTGACGAACACTACTGATGTGATGACGAGGCGCCTCCTCTGAAAACTCTATCGGTCGCCATGGCCGTCGCCCAACAACTTGAAGACTTGGAAAAGAGGAAGACTACTGACAATTTGGCAGCGCTCCGCCCGGCTTGGTGGTGGATGAAGTCGGCTGCCAGTGTCAGATCTGGTAGCGGCGGTGTTGATCGGCCAGAGAGAGAGGAGAGAGGACAGTGGTGAGAGAGAGTGATTGGACTGCTGTCATAAATTTCGTGTACTGTACATATTTATAGTAAAATATTACGTGTGTTCTCCAAGAAGAAATGAGAGTGGCAAGTGTGTAATAAAGAGTAGATCTGGGGACAAATACAACGAATTATAACTGAATTGTAACCACTTGTAACTAAGTAACAGAATTAGTTACTCACTAACCAATAACCAGCCCATAACAACCAATCGATTTATAAAAAGTTAGTTAGTGAATAAACAGTCTTTCTTTAGCTGCTAATCAATAATTAATTCCGAAATTAGTTAACTAAATTAGTTTTACTTTATTAATTCAATGTAAGTACCAAGTAACATTGCCAAATCATTTACAAAATATCTTTTTACAAAATATCTTTTAAATACATATTGTCAATAAAGTAGTTTAGTCAAATAATACTATTTTTTTTTTTGAATCGAGCAAACTTTTTAGACAATTTATTAACATGATAAATTCTGAGTAGTCTAACATATACAAGCACAACTTATCATTGAACATTATAATTACTATTAATAAAAAGGATAATCAAATTTTTGGAAATAAGATAAACCTAAGATTTAAAATAAATTTTAACCTAAAAAATTCAATATAACAATTTACTTGAAGCAAGAAAGAGATTCTTTTAGAGAAAATTCAAAATTTTCAAAAATACACGAAAATAAGTTTAGGGAGTTACAAATCTACCCCCCTTACAAAAATTTCGTCCTCGAAATTTCAAGGATCGCGGTAAACACGATCAAAATGCGAAAACTAAAAAAATGATTAGCTAAACATAGGATCTGAATAAATACCACTAGTAAAGTTACGCTTTTCTAAGAATGATCAAAGTAAAAAAAAATCCAAACATAATAAATTCAAAACCTAAAAATTAACATTTATGCATAGCAAAAAAAATGACAGTTAATAAAATTGTGGCTTAAATTCAATAAGATCATTTAAAACTAACCATTGCAATCATGACAAGAAATTTAAAACATGACTAGTAAAATATGATCAAAATTATTACAACTATTAAATCATAAGTATGATGACTAGAAAGATATTACGACTGAGAATAAAGTAAAGGATTTTGAAAATTTGAACTTGACTAGCACAATCAAATTCTAGCATGATCAAAATCATTTATGGCAAAATCATTCAGAAATCAGATTCATATAGGTATGTTCATTATCCCGATCATCATAAATTCAAGGAAAATCAAGAGCATTTTGTATAGAAAACCTAGGGTAGCAAAATAATTTCTGAAAATTGGATTCACCGCTACGACATTCAAATAAAGCCAAAAATTAAAACAAATCAAGATAGTTTCTAGTAAGGATGTCAACGGTGATAAGAGATCAAGCATGGTATATAACGTGGATATAGTGTCAATAGTATCCAGAAATCATATATATCTGAAATCACATTGCCTACAGTTTATGCCCCACCAGTGTAGTATACATCTGGCTGCAATGAACCTTTGACTCAATAACTCAAATAATAATAAATTACCGAATATTTCTATCAACTTATCCATGTTATCGGAACAACTCAAGAATTTAAAATTTTATGATTTAGGACATAGTCTCAATAATATCCAAGAACCTATGAATACCTGAAATTACTTTGACTTAGAGCTCCTGCCTCGCCAGTGCGCAACTGGCTGCAGTGAACTCGCGGTCTCCGTAATCCAGATAAATGACTGCAGTGTGCATCTGCCATGCCATAGTAGGTCTTCGAATACTCTCTCAACTTTATCCATAGGAATTTCAAGAAGTTTATGAAAATTTAAAGAAGTTTTAGAAATTATGATCATAATGAGAAATGATGTAAGTATCCCCTCTTTAGAAAATAATGAATTTTATATGAAACCGACAGTAAGACGAAGTGACTACAAAGACAAATCTCCATAGGAAATAAAATCTCGAATTGGAAACAAAGTTTTGAATAAAAAATTTAGAAAAAAAATTTCACGTGCCAAGAGAATATAAGGACATATCAAATATTATCAATCAAACAGTTATACTAGCAAAATGTATATATAAAATAAACTCAGAATTTTCAAGTGCAAGAAAATTAATAACCTCAGTGTTTCGTGTCTAAACCACCCTGCAAAACAGAAAATTGATTAAATAGGCCTAATTATATGATAAAAGTAATTTTAATAAAACCATACCCATAATTATTTCCCACGGATCCTATGCTGTGATGAATTTTCCTTAGCTTTCGCTGGTCCCCCAATAACACTTTATTGCCTAAGTGTCATTAGGATAGACATGCATGGGCCACCACTAAAAACATGTCACGACCCGCTCCCGAATAATCGGATATGAGTCGGACACGCCCAGCCTTCGTCGATGGACACGACCAAGTAAGCTGTACAATACTAAGGAAAACTCCAAGTCACAATGTAATGTAAACAAACACAGATTTTATAACGTTCCCAAAAATGATCACCAATATCCATCAAGTCTTTTTAGTACAAAATCAGCCGAAGACAAATTCGGTCAAATAAAATAAAGATACAATAATGAATATCCAAAATATAATCTCCAAAAAATAAAATAAAATGAAAGCTGCAATATCCAATGCAATTACATGCTCCATGTGGCCTCCCACTCACCTGCAACGTATCCTGTCAGGAAAAGAGCAAAGTACAACCCTGACAAGAACAATATACAATGTAATCTGTAGTACAGAATACAAGGTAAAACCAGAATACCAGAAATGGAAGTGAAACTACGGTACCAGAAATGAAATATAAAACTGCAGGCAATAGACGATAATCAATATGCTAGACAATGAACACGGCTATCAATGTACAAGGCAATGAACACGACAATCAATATGCAAGTGTGACAATTTGAAATATTAAAACTAATGTGTGACCGACTTAGGAGCACAATCAATCAATGAGTCAATCAATTCTACAAGGTACGGCTTCATCGTACGTGAAGTGTACGATTAGGCTATCCACAATACCTATGTTGGGTGTGGTCACACAAAAGCTAATATTTCCCCCAATCCCGCAATAAATAATGACTCACAAGCAATTAACAATGTACAAGACAAACGTGTGTATCTCGTATCTAATATGAGAACATGGCACATGAAGGTAAGACAGAAATACAGAGTACAAGTCAAGTCAGTGTACTTGTCTCGGTTTGGTTGCACGAGAGTAGTACTGCATGGTTGTAAAGGATCACCTGTTATATTTTGTACAATTATTAGGGTTTGAAATAATGACAATAGCTAACTAACTTAGATAATTCAACTATTTCTAGACAAGAACTAGTTAACAATATTTTTAGAAAAAATATTGTAGTTTAAATCACCATAAATACTAATGAAAACATATACTATATAATTTTTAGAACTATTTAGAAACATTTATTAGCGAAGTAATAAATATAGCTTTATTTACAAGTAAGTTTATTGAAAAATACTATTAGACTATTTAGAAATATGAAAACATTTTGCTAGCAAAATTATAACTATATAAACCTTTTTAAATAGCTTAAAATATCAATTATATTTAGTAGAAAATTATTTGTTTAGAAAAATATGTATATTAGCCTTTATAATTATTTATTAGAAAATACTTTGAACTATATTAAACAAAAATTCTTATTTTAGAAAATACCTACTAACTTACAAAATATTGATAATATGATTTATATAATATTTGCAGATAATACTTGTAACAAAATATATTTGTTAGCTAACTAGAAGCTTAGCAAATAATATGTATAATAAAATATAAATATTATATTATAACAAAACCTATACTTTATTAAGAACATTAAAATATCAAATGACAATTTAATAATGAAAGCAATTTATTAATGATATTAACAATACTATTATTCTAAATATTGTTAAGGTCAATATAATTATCACTAACTTAATATACAAGAAAAAATTTTATCTAAAATTTAACTAAGCAACATTAATTAAATAGATACGAGTTAACTAAATTATTAATTAGAATTAAATCAGCTAGAGCATGCCCAAACTAGCCCAACAGTCCAATCCTTAATTTCTGACCCAACTAGCCTAACCCATTTATTCATTGGAAAACCTACCATTCCATTTCTAATTCCACACCAGTCCAATGCAGCACAGTAAATTATTTTCTTTTCCGAAATATGAAAGGGTCATTGTTGACCCCTCAGCTTTCCAAAGGATCACCAGCTCATATTCACTTAAAACTCAAACTAACATACAATTAACCTTCTCTCTCCTCTAACAAAACTTCACAAGATCAGACGAACCCACGTGTTGACTCTCGACTCTCGAGAACCAGCTGGCCCATCAGCTTCGTAAGGACGAGCTGTCCTCTCAATCCTGTTTTTCACAGCCGACCTCTACAATTATTTTCCACCCATATTTTATTTGCTCCATCCCGATAAGCCTCCTCTCTCCTCATTACAACTCACTTCATTTATAAATTCACAGCCACTCACTTCTTTCCCACTTAAATTACAGTCGTTCACTTCTTTTCCTACATAAATCAGCCGCTCACTTTGGTGGCCTCCTATGGTTGAAGAGTCAAGGTTGGCCCGATTTTTGAAGAGCAAGTGGCTCTCTAACCGAAGGAAAAGAATTAAAGAGATAAGACTCTCGTTCTCCTCATTTCTACTCAGCCAAAATAAGAAATAAGAAGGGATATTTTGTAAAACCTCCCCTAAATAATGGGCTAATTTGCGAAATACCCCCTAAAGATCTCGAATTGGTAAAACCCCCTTTCCGTCAAGACGCTGTTTGATTTTGGGTGACGTGGCAATCCGTGTGTGTTATTAAGTAAAAAAATAAAAGTTAGACGAAAATACCCCTTGCCGCGCCCATCTGCCTCGCCGTACTCGTCGGTCTCCTCGCCGGCTGGGCCTGGCGCCCCCGCTGGGCCCTCGACGCCGTCTTCGCCGCCAAAGTCACCTCCTTTGCCAGGGACGTCGGAGTGGACGGGGCTACAGAAGAGCTGACGGCGGAGGCTGCGGCCGAGAGCGACGGACTGGCGGTGACGGCGGAGGACTTCGAGCACCTCTGCCAGCTGGTCCAGGTCCGCGACGGCGGGCCGGAGTGGCAGCCGATGATGGAGAAGTCGATGGCCGGCTACAGCTACAGGGCTTGGAAGAGGGAACCCGAGGTTAGGACTTGTGTTGACTCTAAGTGAGGAAGTTTGTATTTTTAAGTGCTTTGGTCTTGTACATGTCTGGTTTAAATTTTCGTGTCGGGATTGTGCAGAAGGGACCGCCGGAGTACCGGAGCAGCACCACATTCGACGCCGCGGCGCCGGATGTCGTCAGGAGCTTCTTCTGGGACGACGAGTTCCGGTTCAAGAACAGGTGGGACGACATGCTGCTCCAGCACGACACGCTGGAGGAGTGCGAGAAGACGGGGACGATGGTGGTCCGTTGGGTCCGGAAGGTGAGAAAACAGAACTCGTTGGTGGAAGCGACGTTGCTTCTTTGTTAGTCTCGGCTCTCGTTTGCTTACGTTTCGTTTGCATTCTACGCAGTTTCCATTCTTCTGCAGCGACAGGGAGTACATCATTGGCCGTCGGATTTGGGAAGTGGACGGAGCATATTACTGCGTGACGAAGGTTATATTTGTCTTGCATTGGTTTTACGCAACTAGGATCATAAGACCTGTGTTGATTTTACTTCGAGTTCTTGTGCCGATAGTGAGATGAAGATCATAAGACCTGTGTTAAGCTTATATGAACATTGCTCATTTATTATTTGGAATTATGTATGTGCACGCCATCGTACATGATAAATACGGTTGTTACTTAGTGTATAGCTTCTTATCCTCTTAATCCACACCCTTCTATGCATTGTTTCTCAGATTTTTTTTCCCTCAAATCATTTCCTTAAAGTTCAACGATTAGTTGGCAATCGGCTCTTATATCAAGTCAACCACACTACTAATTCCCTTAACTAACTTATTCGTTGTACAATCTATAGATGATCTTCAGTGGATTGTACATTTGAAGTCAAAAGTGCCACACATTTGATGTTATCTGAGCTTATTAAGAAATCCTATTTCGATGTCCTGAAAAACTTTCTACTCTTCTACTAGATCTCCAGATTTCGACAAAGAAATCTATAGTGGTCATTACTAAAACTGGATCTCCGAGAGAGTATTAGATTTTGATTACGGAGTTCGAATACTATCCTTTAATTCCACAAGCCAGTAACACCTACTAAGAAATGCATCAAGAAAAGAGTTGTAACCAATCTGATCACTTTCATCACTCGATTTCTGCAAATTTAGAAATTAAAAATTAGTGTTTCCTCCTAACTGTAAATATAATAATTTGTGTTTCCTCCTTACTGTAAATATAATAATTTGTGTTTCCTCCTTTAATGGCAGAAATTACCTCTCGGCCGCAGCCTCCGCCGTCAGCTCTTCTGCAGCCCCGTCCACTCCGGCGTCCCTGGCAAAGGAGGCGACTTTGGCGGCGGAGACGGCATCGAGGGCCCAGCGGGGGCGCCAGGCCCAGCCGACGAGGAGACCGACGAGTACGGCGAGGCAGATGGGCGCGGCAAGGGGTATTTTTGTCTAACTTTTATTTTTTTACTTAATAACACACACGGATTGCCACGTCACCCAAAATCAAACAGCGTCTTGACGGAAAGGGGGTTTTACCAATTCGAGATCTTTAGGGGGTATTTCGCAAATTAGCCCATTATTTAGGGGAGGTTTTACAAAATATCCCAAATAAGAACCAGCCTTCCCATTTCTTCTCTCCCAAAACAAAACCTAGCCTAGGTTTTCTCCACTCTCTTCCTCACATACAATCAGCCGAACCCTTATTCCCCTTCTCATTCTTCTTCTTCTTCTCCTCACATATCAATTCCAACTATAAACCCCTAAATATACAAATCCCCTTCTCCTTCTTCTTCTTCTTCTCCTCACATATCAATTCCAACTATAAACCCCTAAATATACAAACCCTAGAAATTACAAGAAGGAGAAGAACGAACAGAGCAAGAAGAAGAATGGAAAGCTCACCTCGGTGGCAAATCTTGAGACCCGGCGGTGACGGTGGCTTCGACCAGATCCGGCTGGCAGCGGTCGGCCCTGGGTGATCACGGCGGCGACGGCTCCGTCTGGTGTGCTAGCGACTGATCCGTCGTCCCCGGCCTCTCCAGTAGACGGATCGAATAGATGGTGACGAAGCTCTGCATTCTGATCATGACTCTCCACGAGTCTGTTACAGCTCTTTCGTGTCCAGAAAATTCAACAGAAATTCCAGATCCAAACCAGAAAATTCAAGAGATGGATCGCTTCCAACTGTCACAACAATTCGATCATAACTTCCATAAGAAGAAGGAGAGGAATTAATGACAATTGATTCAAAATACTTACTCGACTGAAGACTCGATTAAACTCGATGAATCTCTGTCCTCAACACCCCGTTCGTAAGGACAGACGACCACAACCAGAGATCAGTGGAGATTTGATCAATCTCTCTCCAGTATATGCATGGGAGATGAAATAAATCGGGAAGGAAGAATCTGACAGAGAAAAGGACGAACGAACTTACTGCGATTGATCGCTCACGTCGTCGTCGCGCTCGGGATGATAGATCGATCGAGCAGAGGAAGAAGACGGTGCTGAAGACTTCGTCGGCGGGAACGCACTCAGTGACGAACACTACTGATGTGACGATGAGGCGCCTCCTCTGAAAACTCCATCGGTCGCCATGGCCGTCGCCCAATAACTTAAAGACTTGGAAAAGAGGAAGACTACTTACAATTTGGCATCGCTCCGCCCGGCTTGGTGGTGGATGAAGTCGGCTGCCAGTGTCAGATCTGGTAGCGGCGGTGTTGATCGGCCAGAGAGAGGAGAGAGGACAGTGGTGAGAGAGAGTGATTGGACTGCTGTCATAAATTTCGTGTACTGTGCATATTTATAATAAAATATTACGTGTGTTCTCCAAGAAGAAATAAGAGTGGCAAGTGTGTAATAAAAAGTAGATCTGGGGACAAATACAACAAATTATAACTGAATTGTAACCACTTGTAACTAAGTAACAGAACTAGTTACTCACTAACCAATAACCAGCCCATAACAACCAATCGATTTATAAAAAGTTAGTGAATAAACAGTTTTTCTTTAGCTGCTAATCAATAATTAATTCTAAAATTAGTTAACTAAATTAGTTTTTCTTTATTAATTCAATGTAAGTACCAAGTAACATTGCCAAATCATTTACAAAATATCTTTTTACAAAATATCATTTAAATACATATTGTCAATAAAGTTGTTTAGTCAAATAATACTATTATATTTTTTTTGAATAGAGCAAACTTTTTAGACAATTTATTAACATGATAAATTCAGAGTAGTCTAACATATACAAGCACAACTTATCATTGAACATTATAATCACTATTAATAAAAAAGGATAATCAAATTTTTGGAAATAAGATAAACCTAAGATTTAAAATAAATTTTAACCTAAAAAATTCAATATAACAATTTACTTGAAGCAAGAATGAGATTATTTTAGAGAAAATTCAAAATTTTCAAAAATACACGAAAATAAGTTTAGGGAGTTACAGCAGGCAAAGCCGAAGAAGACTCGCCAAGTCTGGGTGCGCAAGGCCGATGTGCCTGGCACCATCACTGAAGGGGATGCGCCACCACAGCTGGCCCTTCCTGCTAATGCTCTCAGTAACAAGGATGTGCCCAGTGGTGTCGCGTATCTATCTAGGAAACGCAGTGTTAACTGCATTCCCCAACCGTCTTTTTTCCAGCCGAAGAAGATGCGCCAACGGAGGAGAGGTGCAACCAATCTCCAGTGCATGAGCTTTGGTGCGCAGTAGAGAACGTCTATCTTCAACAGACTCACTCGCCGTCATGGCAAGGCACAATTAGATTCTGAGTACTATGTGCCTTCGCGGGCTAGTATAAAGAAATCTAAGACAGCACAAGCCACGCGCCACGAATATGCTATGCCAACAGCAAACCAAAAGCATGCATTCAAAATCACGCGCGCTGCTGATGGTAAGCTGTACAGGGTCGACTCAGGCGCATCTGTGCCAAAAATGGGTCGACTCTCAAGGTCCCTGTCCCGCTTGGGTGCATCTACTGCGTTTCGAACCAAGTCTGGCTGGGCAACTGCGATATTGAGTCCATGCGCCTACTTGGGTGATGCGCGTGAAGTGGACTCAAGTTGCCATAAATGTTGTTCCTCTACCAATAATCTGGGCATATATCATCCGCGTGAACCAGATCAGGGGGTACAACATTCACATGACCACCCCGGTGCTTGGCCTTGCCATGCGCCTGATGGGGGTGTTAAAGTGAAACTCTCCCATTATGATTTGCATAATGTGATCAGTCACAAACGCAGATCAGGAAAGCTGACCAATAATCACAACGTGTCCCTCGTAGGGCACATCTGTGCTATGGTCGCCATCAACTGCTGTTGTTGTAAAATAGCGGCTCCACCACAGAGGCAGTCCGTGTTTCAGCGACTATAATCTACGGCACCTATCCAACGTCGCCTCGAAAAGAAAGTGTCAATTGAAGACGAAGCAGAGCCCAAGATCGCTTCCTATCATGTTGTCTCCAATTCCCACTCATCCGTGAAAAAGACGACCACCAACTCCTCAGCCTCTGTATCCAAGACTCAGGTGAGGAAGAGCAAAACAGTGGCCCCGTCCCTAGGGGTGTACGAACGTACCCGAGCAAGGAGCAAGGACGTGGCAGAAGCCACAGCCAGGGGTAGTCAAGCCTCTGACAACCCTTCCCTCGAAGACGAAGAAGCACTTCGACAAACCGACCCCGACGTAGCGGTAGGTAGCCAACACGAGGCCTCAGAAGAAGAAGCCCCTCTACAGGAAAGCGAGGTCGAAAGCGAAGCCTCGATCGATCCATCCACTTCCACCCATGTCATGACAGCTTACATGGCAGGGGGTGGTGATGAAGGAGAATCGGGCGCTCCAGTGCTAGACATCGTGCAGCGCATAGACACTCTTGAGGGGAGTCTTAAAACCCTCTTTGCCTCCATGCAAATCCTGACCCAGGCGGTGTTTGACATTCGAACCACTCTGGCAAGGGCACCTGTCTCCACCACCCCGATCCATGGGCCAACGAAGATTCAACTATACCCCCTCAACGGGTATCTTCAGGGGCAGAGTACCACACTGCACCGCGAGCGTCAGCTCCTTCCAATATCCAGCTTCAGGCCATACCACCTTCACCTGCCCCCAGCTCGACAGAAGACTTGGTCGAGATGGTCAGAGAACTGCGCGAGCATTTTGAGGCCCGAAGTAGACAAGAGGATCGCCAGAAGATGGGAGTCCCGTAACCTTACCCCCTTGAATGGAACAAAGTGGTTTATCCTCCTAAGTATAAATCGCAAATACTAATGCCATATGAAGGGAAGGATTCTTCTCACCGGTACCTGACCTACTTTCAGTCTCAGACGGAGCATCTCCCAAAAGAAGACGCCTTGCTCATGAGCCTGTTTATCGGGCTCTGAAGAGAGTCGCCTACGACTGGTACTGCAGTCTCCCTGACAACTCTATATCGTCCTTCGACGACTTGACACATCTCTTCCGTGACCGGTTCTACGACGGAGGGAGGGACATTCCCATGTCGTCTCTCATAGAAGTACGGCAGACCGAGAATGAGACCGCTCGAGTCTTTATCGAACGTTTCTGACAAGCATGTCTAAGGTTGCCTCTAGGCATGCCAGAACACGCACTCATCGGAACATGCAGCATGAACATGCTCCCTGCAATCAAGCTCTGGCTCAATTTCACTCCCCCGTCTGATTGGAGCACATTGATCATCGAAGCCGAAGCTGCTGAAAAGAAGACACGTAATGCTCGCCTTCTGGGGGTTAACTTCCCCAGCTTCGACGACAAAAGAAAATGGCCTGCGACCAGCAGTAGCAGCCACGAAGCAAAGGGGAAGCAGGCATTGACTGTCAATGCGTCTAACAGCACGTAAGGTCCTGCCAGAGGCCTCCTACCACACCACGACCAAAGATGGTCTACTCCGTCCACGATGAGGATACTTTATAGCTCTTCGAGATGCTGAAGCAGGGCGACAAAATCAAGTTGCCTGATCCCAAGCGTCCTGACGAAGTAGGCAGAGTCGGCGACCCGAGGTATTTTCACTACCATTGGTTCGTTGGACATCCAACTAAAGATTGCTACATCCTCAAAGACTACATACAGCGCATGATCAATGCGAACGTTATCTCAGTCGATTACGAGGAAAAGACAGTCTTGGCCAACATGGTGTCACTCCAGTTCGGCACCTTACCACCTGCCACAACTCAAGATGGCGTCGTCCCCATCCTAATGGTGACAATGGAAGTAGTAAACCTTCCACCAACTCGTGACAACGTAGGTGGGCTCACACCACTCACAACATCCAAGGGCGAGATCATGTGGGTTCACCCGGATCTCGTTCCAGAGCTGACACAACCGGAGGTAACCTCTACCTCCAAAAACAAAGGCAAGAAGTCCAAGTCTTGTCGAATGGTGACTTCCTCCCTTGAGGAAGCATTACCCGTACAAACGCGTTCATAGCAGAACGCCCAACCAGAGGAGGCTCCGTCCGAAGTGACACCTCCTATCATCACCACAGCTGTCCAAGGGGAAGGTTCATTCCAACCTCCTGCAGCTGATAAACAAAAGCAGAAGGAGGCCCGCTTCGACAGACCTCTTCAAAAAGATAATGCTCCGGGATTAGCCAAGCCCCACAACTTTGACATACTGGCACAACTGGCCAGTACTCCAGCACGACTTTCCCTATTCGAGCTCCTCCGCTTATCTAAAGATACTCAGGAGGCTATCTACGAAACCCTGAAGGACGTCGAGTCTTTCATCAGTCAAGTCAAGCAGCCTGACAACGATCCTACAGCATGTCTGCATTGCCATAATATGGAGGAGATCATCCCCAACATCACATTCACTCAACAGGATATGCTGCTCAAGAATAATAGGCACAACAGACCCATGTATTACACAGGGTATGTCGGTGCCATCAAGGTAGATCGAATACAGATTGACCCTGGATCTTCTCTCAGCATCATCCCCCGAACTCTACTTCAGACGTTGGGGATCCCAATACATTGCCTGACAGCGTCTTATACTACCATCAGTGGCTTCAATGCCAGTAAGAGTGAGCGGCTGGGGAAGATCCGCTTGAAGTGTCACATCGGCGATCTCCAGACCGAGGTGACTTGCTATGTTGTGGATGCAGACGTCAACTACAACATTCTTTTGGGACGGCCATGGATACATGAATACATGGTGGTGCCATCCACCCTCAATCAATGTATGAAATACGTGTCCACCAGCGACATCATCCGAACAGAGTTTGCTGATGTCGATCCCTTCAAAGGGATTGAAGCCTTCTTCACCGACGTTGATCTGTACAAATCAATTTATCTCGAAGATGAAGCCAATGACGCTAATGACGAGGCAGAAGCTGAGATCGAAGTTGACTCAGAGGCGGACATGATAATCAATGCTCCCCTAAAAGTGCGACTCAAGGGGAGGCCGCCTCAAACGTCGGCGCCTATAGTAGTCAAACTCCGCGGGAAGGCGCCAGCTTCTCCGGGCAGAACATCCAATGAAGCTCCGTTGAAGATAAGCCTTAAAGGCAAGCCCCCTCAAGTGGCGGCTACTCTCGTAGCCAAGCTACGGAGAAAGGCTCCAGCTTCCGGCACACCAACTGAGGCACCCCTCAAGGTACGATTCAAAGGCAGACCTCCTCAGTTGTCGGCACCCGTCAGGCCACAAGAGAAGACCTCAGCGTCCTTCTCAGCACAGTCCCAGGAGCCAGCATAGGGCAAGCTCCCGAAAAACTCTCATGAACCTCCCAAGGCTGCTCCAGTTCTTACTGATGAAGAACTTGGAGAGTACATATCGGCTAATGTCGATGCTCTATCCCTCGGTGATGTAATCCCTCGGAACAAGATCCCGTATTTTATCAATAATAGAGTGTCTTTCAATTATTCTAGTCTTCCATATTAGAATACCATGTACACTCTAGATAATGCTCTACAGTCGTTGCAAACACAAATAACGATTGTGAGTCATATAAATCGAGTCGTCTTGTACCAAGGAGTCTATTACATAGTCCCGCCTCGGAACAAGGATGAGAAGTCCATTATCTTTGGCAAAGTCGAGCGTCACCAAGTGTCACACCCCGATCCCGCTAGGGTCGTCCGTCTTGCCTGGATCCCTGCGGGATCGATCGTCTTCGCTAAGGCGTGATGCCGTGCAAGCCTAAGTTGCGCTTGCACAAGGCCATGTACCTGCACAAAAACAACAAGCAAAAACACACGCACGCACCCATTAGTTAAGCAAAACACATGCACGCACCCATTCATTGCAGAAAACCAAATATTGGACACAGAGATTTGAAATAGAAATACTTCTTTTATTCATAAATTTGATAGAAATACAAGTATAAAGCTTTGTGAACTCAGATTTTGCCTTATATTGGCTACATGATTCTCTTTGAAACACTCTTTGAAAATAGCCACAATGCCCATATATGATATCCCTTTATTACAAGCTTGGAATTGAAAAGATACCTTCAAAGGAAATGAAAACTTAAAACTTGACTGGAAAGAAAATAAAGCTTCGAGGCAGTCCACAGCTCTATTGGGCAAGACGAGCTTTAGTGCCTCTTTGAAATCCTCATGTCTCCTTTGCTTTCTGAAAAAGATGCCCACAATATGGGTCAGCACACATCATGTACTGGCGAGCGGCTCTTCGCCGAAACTCACAAATATCTGTACTAATTCAACATGTGAAGATACATATTTACTAGTGCTCTTTCTACTTGTCTAGGTTCTTTTTAACAATCCATAAGAAACAATGACAATAGAATAATTATTAAGCAACTTACCCTTGCCAACAGTCATCCCTGTACAAAACAGGTTAGCATAATTTGCATTTGATATAAAGATATACTGTTTAACACTGCATCTCTTGTAAGGTTGCAATGCACTCTGATTTCATAAATGCAACTAACTATATGTTGGTCTATGAGTCGTTTCCCGTATTTAGCCGCTGTAACACATGGGTTTAGCTCGTCGCTATTTGGATATTGATTCAACACTCGAGGTTTCTTGTACCTCCAAATGTCTAGACAATCTCCCCCAGGCCGAGCGATTCCAGGTGCCCCCAGACCCGCTTGAGAGATCTAGTTTCCTTGTATACAAGTTGTCCAGGACCTATGCATACTCTATAAGGCGACTGTTAGGCAACACATGTACTTATGCTTTGCCTTGATCTATGACAGAGCTTGTAGCTCCTAGCTTTGGGACAATTCTGTTACTGTGGCAATGTATACAAGTTCGTCTGTATACATCTAAATATTTGAAGCATATTCACAGGCAACAGATGAAGTGGCAACATAAAATCTAGCATATGATTCAATTCATTATCTTCTCTTTATCTTTTGTTATTGAGGTATCGTTGATCACAGGGACAAGGCAACAGAGTGGACTAGAGATCATTTTTATTAGGGCATACAAATAAATATAAGCCCGGTTAGAGCAACCCACCGAGAAGAATCTTAGTTGAGAGAAGGAGGGACTTCACGCACCGTTCACGAACAATTCACGCGCCCTACATTGGCACCAACAGTTGATTAGCATACTTCGTCTCTTTCTCTCAAGATTCGGAATGAATGCGAAATGCGATGAAAGCGAACAATGAAAACCAATCATCGAAAACCAACATGAAAACGCATTCATCAAAACCAAGCAGCGAGAGAAAACATTCAGCAAAACTCTTGGATTCATTTCAATAGAAGCCAATCCATCAATTGGAAAGGTTCATTGCATTTCATCCGTGATCAATCGATGCCGGCAAAGGTTTCCCCAAAGACTGAGTCAGCAAGCTGTAAGTATTACATAATGGACCGCGAGGAGCGGAGCACTACATAATAACCAACTAATAAAATGTTTTGTCCTCAAAACTTAAGATATAAACTCACCTCCACTTTTAGGATCAAGTAAGGTGGAGAGATTGTAGACGCGCATTATTGCTGTGTTGGCATTCCACAGCTGCTGATTGTGCGGATTATCTCGGAGCGGCGGTGGGCCTGGCAGCTGCCCACGCTCCTCATTATCATCTCTATTACAATTTTTCTTTAGACAGAATCTGACGACGTGACCCTGCTGGCCATAACTGAAACAAGCTTTGCTCAAGGAACGACATGATTCCTTTGTGTGGCCCTTCATGCCACAGAAGCTGCCTTCGAAAGCTTTTATGCAACAATTATCTATGGTGTGGCCCTGACGACCGCAGAAGTTGCATACGGGCTTGTTGTTCTGTTCCCCGTCAGTCTTTTTTTTTCCGTCATGATATCTCTTGGCGGGCTGATTCCGATTGTACTGCACTTTATTGGACGCCTTCTTCAGGCAGAACTGTTCTACCTGTAGTACCGCCTCAAAGGCCTGAGAATACGACCCACATTCTCGATTTAGCACAATTAACTGGATGTCGTCATTCAGACCTCCCACGAATCGATTTATGCGAGTCTGCTTAGTGGGTAGCATCACAGCAGCAAAATTTGCCAGCTTAGCAAATTCAGACTCATAGTCCTCCACGGACATATCTCCCTGTTTCAGTGTGATAAAGTCATCCTCCATCTTCTGGCTGGAGGCAGATATTGATCCAGAAATGCCTTCTTGAACGAGACCCATGAGATCTTCCCATTTCTAGCCGTTGCGAGCAGCGTCGGCTTCTTCACCTTCCACCAATCCTTCGCCCGCAGCTGTAGAAGCATAACGGCACAAACTACCTTCTTGCTACTTGGAACTCCTATGAACGGGAACAGACTCTCCATTTTATCAATCCAGTCCATCACCTTATCGGGTGATGTCCTGCCTTCAAATTTCGAAGGTTTTGCGTCTAAGAAGTCCTTTGGCCTAAAGGAAGTATGCCTTTGCGCTGGCTGGGGCTCGTCACCTTCCACGGGCTCAAACTCGGGCGTTTCCGTTGGTTTGGTCGCTGCGGTGGTATCCCGATTTGCCGTAAGCGCAGTTACAATTTGGGTCAAGGATTCTAACTGTTTCTGCTGGTCCTCTATTTGGGCATGTTGTATTTGATTGCGTTCCTCACTGTCCTGCCTCTGTAATTCCAACAATGTCATGATCCGTTCTATCGGATCTGTCGAGGCAGATGGGCGATGAGGGGCCATTTCTCTACAAAAATAGTATAACTTCTGTCAGTCTTATAAAATATTATGGACTTATTGTATGGGACATTGGTTTTCATAACTCAAAAATTAGGACTCTTTTGAAAGCCATCAAAATACTTTATATACTTTTTCGAAAATGATATTTGCAAGAGGCCAAGGACGTAAAGCCGTGCTCTGATACCACTTTGTCATGCCCCGATCCCGCTAGGTTGTCCGTCTTGCCTGGATCCCTGCGGGATGGATCGTTCTCGCTAAGGCGTGATGCCGTGCAAGCCTAAGTTGCGCTTGCACAAGGCCATGTACCTGCACAAAAATAACTAGTCAAGCAAAAACATACGCACGTACCCATTAGTTAAGCAAAACACACGCATGCACCCATTTATTGCAGAAAACCAAATATTGGACACAGAGATTTGAAATGGAAATACTTCTTTTATTCATAAACTTGATAGGAATACAAGTACAAAGCTTTGTGAACTCAGATTTTGCCTTATATTGGCTACATGATTCTCATTGAAACTCTTTTTGAAAATAGCCACAATGCCCATACATGATATCCCTTTATTACAAGCTTAGAATTGAAAAGACACCTTCAAAGGAAATGAAAACTTGAAACTTGACTGGAAAGAAAATGAAGCTTCGAGGCAGTCCACAGCTCTACTGGGCTAGACGAGCTTTAGTGCCTGTTTGAAATCCTCCTGTCTCCTTTGCTTTCTGAAAAAGATGCCCACAACGTGGGTCAGCACACATCATGTACTGGCGAGCGGCTTTTTGCCGAAACTCACAAATATCTGCACTAATTCAACATGTGAAGCTACATATTTACTAGTGCTCTTTCTACTTGTCTAGGTTCTTTTTAACAATTCATAAGAAACAATGACAGTAGAATAATTCATAAGCAACTTACCCTTGCCGACAGTCATCCCTGTACAAAACAGGTTAGCACAATTTGTATTTGATATAAAGATATACTTTTTAACACCGCATCTCTTGTTAGGTTGCAATGCACTCTGATTTCATAAATGCAACTAACTATATGTTGGTCTACGGGTCGTTTCCCGTGTTTAGCCGCTGTAACACATGGGTTCAGCTCGTCGCTATTTGGACATTGATTCAACACTCGAGGTTTCTTGTACCTCCAAATGTCTAGACAATCTCCCCCAGGCCGAGCGATTCCAGGTGCCCCCAGACCCGCTCGAGAGATCTAGTTTCCTTGTATACAAGTTGTCCAGGACCTATGCATACTCTATAAGGCGACTGTTAGAAAACACATGTACTTATGCTTTGCTTTGATCTATGACAGAGCTTGTAGCTCCTAGCTTTGGGACAATTCTGTTACTATGGCAATGTATACAAGTTCGTCTGTATACATCTAAACATTTGAAGCATATTCATAGGCAACAGATGAAGTGGCAACATAAAATCCAGCATATGATTCAATTCATTATCTTCTCTTTATCTTTTGTTATTGAGGTATCGTTGATCACAGGGACAAGGCAACAGAGTGGACTAGAGATCATTTTTATTAGGGCGTACAAATAAATACAAGCCCGGTTAGAGCAACTCACCGAGATGAATCTTAGTTGAGAGAAGAAGGGACTTCACGCACCGTTCACAAACAATTCACGCACCCTACATTGGCACCAACAGTTGATTAGCATACTTCGTCTCTTTCTCTCAAGATTCGGAATGAATGCGAAATGCGATGAAAGCGAACAATGAAAACCAATCATCGAAAACCAACACGAAAACGTATTCATCAAAACCAAGCAGTGAGAGAAAACATTCAACAAAACTCTTGGATTCATTTCAATAGAAGCCAATCCATCAATTGGAAAGGTTCATTGCATTTCATCCGTGATCAATCGATACCGGCAAAGGTTTCCCCAAAGACTGAGTTAGCAAGCCGTAGGTATTACATAATGGACCGCGAGGAGCGGGGCACTACACCAAGACCTTCCACCGGTGGAGCCAGAACCCGACACCGGCAGAATGCAAATCTACCGGTACAACGATCGAGCCAAGTATCTCATCTAAAAGATGGGTTACAACTTGAAGAGCGGCCAAGGTCTGAACTATGGCAAAGGTCGACGCCTTCTCCTACGACTTCCAGTGCCAAAAAAAAGCTGCAAGACTACTATCATCGTACCCGACAGAGGGTAGGCTACATCACGCCTCCAACAACTCCTGAAGGATCAGAAGCAGAGGATGTCATGCATTTTCACTCATCTGAAACTTCACCAGCATCGGCTCAGTCTTCAGGAAAGTGCTGTCAGCCAACACGACAACCATACATCCTATCGACAGCAAATCCTCAGGGAAGTACCACTCTTGACATCTGTCAAAAACATGTTGCCTCTCCCCAGAGAGAGGACTGGTGAACTTGACCAAACCAAGTTCATAACCCATCTTTTTGAAATCATATGCTTCTGGAACCCAGCTGTTTTGTTGCATTCTATCCCCAGTAGAAGAACAACCATGTCCATATTACCTCTGAGTTGCTTCTCTATACCCCATCAAGCAGGATCCTGCACCGTGTAAGATCATGCTTAAGGCAATGTTTACCACGTCCACATCATCTCTGAGTAAACATTTCGTACAACAATCCCTGTGTTGTTGCATCATAGAACATCCACGTCCATATTACCTCTGAGTTGTTCTATAAAACCCCATAGAGTTCACTCCTACCATGTCTATATTACCTCTGAGTAGAAAAACTCTACCAATTAGCCCATATTTACTATGTCCACATTATCTCTGAGTAAATATGTTGGTCCTCTCTTTCAACTTATCAGTCCGTACCTAAAACTAAGGTACGCCAAGGATGATAAGTCCACATAAAAATCCTAGGGAAAGTTCCCCATATTTACCAAGTCCACATTACCTCTGAGTAAATATGCTGGGTCCATCATACAACTTATTATCTGCACCCAGCGACCAAAGTGCGCAACAGATAATAGGTCCACAAAAATCACAAAAGATTGAACAAAGTAAAGGGTTCTTTATTTCGTCAACAAAAGAAATAACAGAGCTACATTTTTTCAAAACCTACATCAAAAGAGAGACAGAAGTGTCTCCAAAACAAAAAGAAGTAAGGCAAAAGAACTAAGGATCAGCAATCAGTTCGTCAACCCGACTCTGCAAGAGTTAAGTCATATAAAGTAAGACGTATAAAGTAAGATGTCCCAAACATTACATATTCAGATGGGCATGAAGCTAGTCATACAAAATACGAGACTAGCAAGAGTTAAGTCATACATGATCAACCCTAGGATTTGTCAATCATGGTACTTTTAGGGTTATATACTAAAAGTATCACTTTTGTAGTAACATTATTTCCTTAAATTTTGAATGAGAATCATATGGGCAAATGTTTGCATATTATATTTATTGCAAGTGTTAATGCAAATGTCTGATATTCTATATTGTAGATAATATGATGTGTGGTATCACACAGAAGATCATATTATCAGTTCTATATGGAGTATATAAATAGCTCACAACCTAGATGGACTTGGACAATCTATTGGAAAGGTTGTAGTGTAATCTGGTATTAGTCTATCTTGACTATAGGTTTACACTAGTACACTTCGTGTGTATTGAACAGGACCACTTGAGGTTGTTCTTTTTGTACTGACTACATAAGAGAACAAATACCTCTGTTATTATGGATGCTTGTGCTCTTAATCCGGATATAATAATAGACATGTATATGCAGTGTGCATTACTTGACTCATGAAAGAGTGAGATTCATTATGGATCAACAACCTCTATGAATTTGGTAATAACATTGTATGTATGATGGGCTGTTGATTATAAATGGAATCCATGTCCCGATACATCAGGTTGATGTTGTCCCCTTAAGGAGCTTATAAGGATTGTCATGTAAACCTTGTAGGTGGATTAAATCCGACATGACAAATAAAGTTGAGCGGTACTACTTAAGGATAAAAGATGTCGAATCAATATAGTTGTCAGTAACTTAATTTTATCGACGGACATACGATATCTTAACATGGGGAGCCAAACGTGCATATAATAAAAGGAGCCCATAAACATAATTTGGGATTAGGGAGGTAGTGCAACAATAGCTCATTAGTGGACCGAGCTATTGTTAATGGGCCTGGATTGTGTGTTTGGGCTGAACACGGGATATCCAGATCCGTTAGAAGACCTAACCCTAATTTCTCCTCATAGTCCCTGTCGTACCCTATATATATACTCTATTCTCTGGCCGCCACATTATTAATAAAAAATCCGAAGCTTTCTCTAAATTTGTGATTCACGTAAGGAGAGAAAGAGAGGGCTGCCAAGGAGAATAAAAAGTTGGAAGATCGTCGTCCACACGACGTCCAACTCGAGGAAGGAATACGTGCAGAAGATCTTGGGGTCGTCCGCTCGAGATTGTCAGGAATTACTTGTCTTCTTTCCACCGCAGGTATAATTCGTGAACCCTAGTTTCCACCTATAAAGGATTAGAACACGTATTAAATCTGTTTAACTTTCTATCGATCAATACGCACACCAAATTAAGGGTCCTGGGAATCCTCAGTTCCATCAATTGGTATCAAAGCCACTTTGGATATGCATATTGATTGATACGACCATGTTGTCCAATAAAACTTGCGATGTGTAATAGTCGGTAGATGTAGATCTGTTCTAAATCGGTTTTACAGGCATCTTAGATCCAACTATTATGGTCCAATGCATATTTTTTATTGTGTTGTTTAAACTACAAACATGTCGTAGATGTTATTGTTGCTGTGGATGTAATTAAAATTACGAGGGTTGATCGTGCTTATTATTTGAATTTTTTAATCTAGATTATGTGTGAAATCTTTCGGGAGGCATAGGATTGATGTAGTTTTAATTATTTTTGATCAATCATGATGGCGGTGGTGGTTGTTTTCTGACGCCGGACGAGATGCTGGTTTTAAGCAGTCCAGAGGCAGACAAATGATTTTCGATGAAGGAATCGACAGCCAAAACCTTAAGCAGTCCAGAGGTCGAACCCCGAATAGATCTGCGCAGTGCCAGATTTTGGATTCAGATAGTTGAGGACGGAGCAGAAAAGATTACCATAATAGTTGGATATTTTTCTCTTATTTGTTGTCATTTTGCTTTTTTTGATTATGTATGTTTATTATTGTGTGAATATTTTTTTGAAAAACTAAGCCTACATTAATAATGAACAACATGGACATAATATCAACTAGTAGAAAAACCCTCATTGTTAAATAACTAAGTGGAAGAGGACATTTATTTAGTATAAATCCTATGGTCTCCATTACTGGTTTGTAGGTGATGTAATTATACTTGCACGTTGGCTTTAGTGCCTTCCTCCATATCGGATGAGTATAATTATGGATCACCAGTACAAACTTTCTTAGGGATAATTGTAGAAAGTTATCTAGTATGTGTTCACTTCTCCATCTGAAGGAACTCATTACAAGGTAATGGACTTAGTATTAAGTAATGGTATACACTTAGATACAAATAATAGTATCCTCCCCATCGGAGTCACTGATATTATTTGTATTACCAGAGCAAGACCAACATATTAATTTTATTTGTCATAAAGTTATATTGACATGATAGTAAAATTAATAAGAAAAATATACTTAAATAAAGTTGAATTTGTATACGTCCACACTATCGTGGCATGCTAAATTCATGGTGTTTAAGGTGTTGGTGAATTTCTTACTATTGTTTTAAGGGAATTAATATTTAATTAATTCAAAAAGTTTTTTTGCCCTACATAATTTTATTTATGTGATTCTCAGGATTTCAAAAATAGGTTCTATCAGTCCACTTATGGTGATTCTTAAAGAAAACAAACTTACTGGACCTAATTATATTGACTGGAAACGTAATTTGGACATTGTTCTGACTGCTTATCACCCTCATTTCTCGTATTCCCCGTATTTCGTATTTATACTCGTATCAAGATTTTGGCCTGTATTTTTATTTTTTTCAACTTGTAGAATTTCAGTATTTCTCGTATTTTGGGTTTTGGCATGGCTCGGTTTTATTGGGTTGGTTCGGTTTGGTTTGGTTATGTGATGGATCACCATAGCCTATGCTACCCCTCATCCCCACCACAACTTCCCCTCTTTATATCCCCACCTACCACTCTCTCTCCTCATAACTTCCACCATTAATTTCCTTCTTCTTCTTCTTCTCCTTCCTCTACACAACTCTCCTAACCCTAGGCAAGTGCATCTTGCCACTATATGAGAACCCTCTTTTTCTTGTCCATTTGCTAGATTAGGACATGGTGATCAACATTAGAACTTGGGTTTTTGTGATTTGGAGCCTCCATTGTTATAGATCTAAGTTATTTTTTATTTTTGGATTTTGTATGGTTTGATCTCTTTAAGTTGGATTTTCATGGGTTTTGGTGTTTCCAAGTGGAAGAGCATTCAATTCTACCCAAGTTGGAACCTTAGAAATCTGGATTTGGAGTTCGGATGGCCAAGTTATGATGCTTTGAAGCCTTGGGTTCATCTATGGTGTTCTTGCTGTTTGGAGGAGACTGTGAGCAGTGTGCAGAGCTGTTTAACTCACGCACACTGAGCTACGCGCGCTCTTTAGCGCTGCGTACGCAGACTTGAGTACGCTTCCTCTTGGAAGCGTGTCCCCTCGAGCGTGCGTGACTTTCACGCAGCTGCTCCCTCGAGCGTGCGTGACTTTTCACGCAGCTGCTCCCTGTAGCGTGCGTGACTTTCACGCAGCTGCTCCCTTCAGTGTGCGTGACTTTCACGCAGCTGCTCCCTGGAGCGTGCGTGACTTTTTACGCAGCTGCTCCCTGTAGCGTGCATGATTTTCACGCAGCTGCTCCCTTCAGCATGCGTGACTTTTACGCAGCTGCTCCCTCGAGTGTGCGTGACTTTTCATGCAGCTGCTCCCTGTAGCGTGCGTGACTTTCACGCAGCTGCTCCCTTCAGCGTGCGTGACTTTCACGCTGCTGCTCCCTCGAGCGTGCGTGACTTTTCACGCAGCTGCTCCCTATAGCGTGCGTGACTTTCACGCAGCTGCTCCCTCGAGCGTGCGTGACTTTTCACGCAGCTGCTCCCTTGAGCATGCGTGACTTTCATGCAGCTGCTCCCTGTAGCGTGCGTGACTTTCACGCAGCTGTTCCCTTGAGCGTGCGTGACTTTCACGCAGCTGCTCCCTGTAGCGTGCGTGACTTTCTCCTACGTTGCTCTCTCAGCGTGCGTGACTTTTTCGTACGCTGCTCCCCTGACCCCTTGCTTAACCCATTGGCTCTTGGAGTTTTGGTCTTATTTCTTTAAGCTTGGCTCTTCTATAGCCCTATATATTAATATTTTATTAGATATTTAACGCCCATTTTATATCCTTACGCCTTTTGTCATGAACTTGATTTTACTTAATATGTTTGGAATGACTATTGTACATGGCACGGTATGACAAGAACTTGCATAACAAGATAGTGGCCCGTCGTGGCGCACTCCTGACAAGTACCCTGACATGATTTCTTTTGATAACTTGATAGTGGCCCGTGGCAGCACACTTCTGACTTGACATGACCTGATAATTTAACTTGACCTGCATTGACACCGTGGGTGGTTCTTCTTGCTTGCTTGTTAAATCCACTTGTCCTGTCTTGCATCATGTCTAGGATGGGACTCCTGAGTACCACGGTCAGGAGCACCTACTAAAAATGGATTAAGGTTAATAACTAGAAGGCTTAATTGCACTTTGCTACCCTCAACTATTACCATTTTTCAACTTTGTACCCTAAACTATTTTTTGTAACAATTTGGTACACAGATGTTATTTTGGACTAAAATGCCCCTACCTCTAACCCTCCCCCCCTGCACGCTCCGGCCGCCCCCCCTACTCACTCCGGCCGCCCCCCTGCTAGCTCCGCCCCACCCCACCCCCCATCCCCCCTGCTCGCTCCGGCCGCCCACCCGCCCCCGCCTCTCCCCTAGGCCACGGCAGCACGGGAGGAGGGGGGCTGGGGAGGGAGGGCGGGGCGGGAGACGGGATAGGGGGTGGCCGAAGCTAGCAGGGGGGGTGGGGGACGGGGGGGCGGAGCTAGCAGGGGGAGGGGGTGGGGCGGCCAGAGCTAGCAGGGGGGGTGGCCGGAGTGGGAAAGGGGGTGGAGGGAAGGAAGAGGGAAGGGCATTTTCGGAATTTTTGAAAAATTAGGTATCAAGTTGAAAAAAATAATAGTTGAGGTACCAATTTGTTACGAAAAAAAGTTTATGGTATCAAGTTGAAAAGGCAGAATAGTTGAGGGTAGCAAAGTACAATTAAGCCTAACTAGAATAACACAGTAGTCATGAAGAGATGACACAGCTACAGGCAATCCCGTTACCTGGGCGCTCTTGGGATCTGTAGCCTGCCGTCGAGTAGGACACATTTCCAACACACCGTCGCGTGTTGCACCCTCTAAGTCACCTAAGGGTACATTGTCTCCTGGACGATGTACCTACCTGAATTCAACCCTAATCTTTCGTCCTGGGTAACCTGGATGGTCTACAGGGCTTGTGGCTGTGGAACAATCTCACTGCATCTTGTTAGTAATTAGTTCTGTGATAACCCTAGTTAGTTAAAGTAGTAAGCCGTAGGATCTGTTTGGCCGTGATTGATTGAATGAGGTATAACCAGTCTAGTCATGTCTTGATCCCATGCAAGATTGCTTCCTGTCTTGATTACTTACATTACTTATCTTGCCGATAAATGGTGGAAAACCAAGCTCTGTTTAGATGAAGGGTTACAACCCCGATCCTTGTTTGGTTTACGGGTTGTAACCTGGCTATCGGAATAGTTCCATGGTTATCTCGTCGTATATCATCCTGACATGTTTTCGTAATTCTAATTTTAATATTAGATTTTCTTGTGCTGATTGCTGGCTTTGTTCTTTTTTCGTGGCCCCTTGTGGCACTTGCTCTTTCTGGGGTTGACCCAGCTAGTTTTGTGTGGCCAGATTTTGGAGCAGCTCCCGAGGATCTACCAAGCTTCCAGCCCGATGGTGGCGACTAGAAGGAACCCGGGCTACGAGTGGGTTTTCTATTTTGTTTCGCTCACTCTATTGCAAATTTATTTCTTTTGAGGCGTTTAGCCGACGAGCACCTGTTAGCTCGATGCACTTTTACTTACTGTCTGCCTACGGGCTGTAAACATGATTAACAAATCCTAGGGTTGATCATGTATGACTTAACTCTTGCTAGTCCTCGCATTTTGTACGACTAGCTTCATGATCAGCTGATATGTAATATTTGGGACGCCTTTTATTGTATATTTGGTGGTCAAACATCTTGTAATTATATTACTTGCTTGAGATTGAGACAATAGGCTTGACCTTAAGAGACTGTTGGCTTGTAGTAAACCCTCATATCTAGATAGTCGTGACCGTATAGTTGAGATATATTCTATTTCAATATACGTAGCTGGCTATGTCTGCCCCCGCTCTCTAGTACTCTGGTTCTGGGGCATGACATGGTTTAAGTGGTGGCCCATGCAGGTCTTGTCAATCAAGAAATGTGAGGGTTTACCGAATAGATGTCTCAATCAGTATTCGCCCTTGATCTCCGCCCGTATTTTCAAATCCCTGAAATTCTTGCACTGATTACATGCTTGTATCGTTGATCTGTCCTGGTCCTTCCTTATTTTCCTGTGTCGTCTTCCTCAGCAGCATTGTACCTGACCCTGCCGATCAGCGAGATGGGGCACCTCCCGTGGACCAGCAGCAACCTGGAGATCAAGCCCAGCATTCCGGGGTAGCCTCCAGAGTGATACCTACTGAAGGAGAGTCACTAGTTCGGCCCGTCCAGCCCGCAGAGCCAGATGATGGTACTTTAGTAGGTCTCATCAGAACCTTGATAGCTTCCCAGGATCGTCGAAGCGACGCCCTGCACCAGACAGTTCAAGATACTTTAACCCGAGGCGGACATCCAGGGAACCAGGCGGCCAACAGCTTCAAGCGCTTGAACCCTCCTTTCTTCGACGGCAGCGAGGATGCGATTGCCGCGGATACATGGCTTCAGGATACCGAGGTGATTCTGGAAGCAGCTAGGACACCCGAGAATGAGAAGGTGGCGGTGGTACGCCTGCAGTTGTTGGACTTGGCTCGCAGTTGGTGAGCGGCGCAAGCCATGGGATTAGTGGCACCCATTGCTTGGGCAGTATTTAGAAAGAGATTCCAGACGAAGTATTTCGATGCTGTGGCTCGGTACGACTTGCAGACCAGATTTACCAACTTGAAGCAAGGAGGCAGAATAGTCGATAGTTATGCATCGAAGTTTTCTAGACTCAGTAGGTTTGCCCCCACCTTGGTGGCAACCGAGCTCGATAGAGCCCAGTGGTTCCAGCAGGGACTACATTTGGAGATCTTGTTAGCAGTGGAGCAGTTCGAGCACCAGACGTTCGATGCAGTCTTGAGAGCAGCTAGGAGGCATGAGTATACCTCCCAGAGGATCGTGGATAGGACCGGAAGTAGGAAGCGGTCCCATAGTCAGATGCACCAGTCATCAGCTCCAGCCCCAGCAGCTAGGAGTTTGACCATTGGAACTCCGAGGCGGGCGGCCTCAGTAACGTCGGTTCAGCATTCGACCCCGACGTACCCGCAGCAGCAGAAGCAGAAGCAGACTTCCGTGATAGGATTTTCTCATTGCAAAAAGCCAGGACATGTGGTGGCAGATTGTCGCAGGACGCAGGGATTGTGCCTGGCTTGTGGAGCAGCAGATCATAGGATAGGGGCTTGCCCGAATAGGGGTGGTTCATCAGCATCCAACCCTTCTAGCTCTTCGGTGAGAGGACCGGCCTCAGCACCAGTTCAGCAGCAGCAGTATCAGTCTTTGAGGCCCTTGTCGCCTCAGTCTCAGGCATTCCAGCAACAACATCCCCAGCAGTACGTACAAGCCCAAGCTCAGACCCAGAATAGGCAGAGAGGTTTCCAGCAGAGGGGACCAGCAGCCAGAGGACAAGGTCAGGCCATGATGATGGCTATGGAAAAAGAAGTTGCACCAGGTGAGGTTGTGGCAGGTACTATTCTCGTCAACTCCTTTTCGGCTTCGGTATTATTTGATTTTGGTGCATCGCATTCATTCATGTCTGCACGATTCACGACACGGATAGGATTGGAGCCCGAGTCGTTATCAGTAAGGCTCAATATACTTACTGGTAATGGTCTTGTAGGAGTAGATCGAGTGTTTTCCTCGTGTCGGATCGTAGTTAGCGGTAGAGAATTCCCCGCTAGATTCATAGAGTTTCCTATGGCAGACTATGATGTAGTCCTAGGCATGGATTGGTTGAGGAACCAGTATGCTAGGATAGACTGCCATATTGGCAGAGTTGTCTTTAGTATCCCCGGCGAGCCAGAGTTTTCATTTTCTAGAGGCGTAGTGGAGCCATCTTCCCCAGCATTGCGGATGGCAGTAGCAGCAGTGCAGTTACCCCGAATAGTTGAAGAGTTTCCAGATGTCTTTCCAGAGGAGCTTCCAGGGATGCCGCCAGAGCGGGAGATTGAGTTCACTATAGACTTGATTCCCGGGACAGCACCAGTGTCAGAGCGAGTCTACAGGATAGTGCCTTCAGAATTGGAGATTTTGTACAAGATGATTGAAGAACTGAGGACCAAGGGATTCATCCGTACAAGTGGATCGCCTTGGGAAGCCCCGATACTTCTTGTGAAAAAGAAGGATGGTACGTCCAGGCTATGTGTTGATTATCGTACCTTGAATTCGGTGACAATCAAGAACAGATACCCTCTTCCGAGGATAGATGACTTGTTTGATCAGCTCAGAGGGGCTTCAGTATTTTCGAAGATTGACTTGCGGTCAGGATACCACCAGATCAGAGTCAGAGAGCAGGACATCCCGAAGACAGCATTCAGATCGAGGTATGGGCATTGGGAGTTCCTTGTTATGCCCTTTGGAGCGACCAATGCGTCGGTCGTATTCATGGACCTCATGAGTCGTATTTTCATGCCTTACTTGGACCGATTTGTGATCGTGTTCCTAGATGACATCCTGGTCTATAGCAAGAGTGAAGTAGAGCATGAGCAGCATCTCAGAGTCGTCCTTCAGACTCTTAGGGAGCATCAGTTGTACGCCAAGTTCAGTAAATGCGAGTTCTGGCTCGATCGTATTTCGTACTTGGGTCACATCATTATTCGAGGAGGAGTGGAAGTGGATCCCCAGAAGATTGTGGCTATCGAGTCATGGTCGGTACCCAGCTCAGTGGCAGAGGTTCACAGCTTCCTTAGATTGGCCGGCTACTACCGGCGGTTCGTTTCAGATTTCGCAAGGATTTCAGCACCGATGACCCAGTTGACCCGCAAAGATGTGTCATTTGTTTGGACAGCAGAGTGTCAGGAATCATTTGAGAAGTTGAAGCGAGGTTTGATAACGGCTCCTATTCTCACCCTTCCAGATGGGACCGGAGGATTCACAGTTTATTACGACGCTTCAGGCAGAGGATTGGGATGTGTCTTGATGCAGCATAGGAAGATAATATCTTATGCGTCACATCAACTACGTGATCATAAGAAGAATTACTCGACCCACGACTTGGAATTGGCGGCGGTAGTGTTTGCTTTGAAGTTATGGAGACACTACTTGTACGGAGATAGAGTGGAGATCTTTACTGATCATAAGAGCCTGAAGTATGTTTTCACCTAGAAGGACCTTAATATGCGGCAGAGAAGGTGGCTCGAGCTACTAGTAGACTATGATGTGGATTTGCAGTATCATCCCGGGAAGACCAACGTTGTAGCAGATGCATTGAGCAGGAGAGCCGGAGTTTATTTTCTGACGGCACAACCAGAATTATTGGCAGATCTTCAGAAGATAGGAATTGAAGTGGTTCTTCCTACCAGTGTGGCATTGATGGCCAGTCTACAGGTTCAGTCCAGCATAGTTGAGAGGATCCGGATGGCGCAGTCACCAGATTCCAAGATCCAGCGACTCAGAGCAGGGTGTGAAGCAGGAAGAAGGCCAGAGTTATGTATCCATGAAGACGGTACACTTCGACACGGTACTCGTCTTTGTGTACCTAGTGGAGATATCAGACAGGAAGTCATGGCAGAAGCCCATAGTTCTCAATATTCTATTCATCCGGGTGGTACAAAGATGTACCGTGATATTCGTCAGCATTTCTGGTAGAATGGCATGAAGAGGGAGATAGCCCGGTTTGTCTCTCGGTGTTTGGTTTGCCAACAGGTTAAAGCTGAACATCAGAGGCCCGCTGGACTTCTTCAACCCTTACCGATCCCAGAATGGAAATGGAAACATATAACCATGGATTTCGTGACCGGATTGCACAGATCTCCGGCCGGCAGAGATGCTATTTGGGTAATTGTGGACAGGCTTACCAAGGTGGCACACTTTCTCCCATTCAGAGTTGGACAGTCGACTGTGCAGTTAGCAGAGATGTATCTCAGGCAGATCGTCAGGCTTCACGGTGTGCCAGTCAGCATCACCTCGGACAGAGATTCAAGATTCACATCACACTTTTGGCGCAGCTTGCAGAAGAGTTTGGGGACTCGCCTTCAATTTAGCTCAGCTTATCACCCGCAGACGGATGGTCAATCAGAGCGCACAATCCTGACCCTTGAAGCTATGTTGAGATCCTGTACCCTTGACTTCGGTGGTTCATGGGAGAATCATCTGCACCTGGTAGAATTCTCGTACAACAACAGTTATCAGGCCAGTATCCAGATGGCACCCTTCGAGGCTCTTTATGGCAGGAAGTGCAGATCCCCGCTAGCATGGGACGATGTCGGAGTGAGGCAGATGCTCGGACCCGAGTTGATTTCCCAGACGGTTGAAGTGGTCAGGAAGGTCAGAGATCACCTCCGAGTTGCCCAGGACCGCCAGCGCCATTGGGCCGATGCTCATCGGCGTCCCTTAGAATTTGCTATCGACGACCATGTATTCCTTAGGATCTCGCCTAACCGCGGCATCATTCGCTTTGGCGTACGGGGAAAGCTTAGTCCTAGGTATATAGGGCCGTTCGATATTCTAGAGCGAGTAGGAGATGTATCCTATCGTCTCGCTCTTCCGCCGTCGCTAAGTGAGGTGCATGATGTATTCCATGTATCCCAATTACGACGGTATATTCCGGACCCGAGCCACATCCTAGACCATTCGGAATTGGTTGTTGGTACCAACCTTTCGTATGAGGAGAGGCCCGTGTCTATATTGGACCGGAGGGAGAAGATACTCAAGAACACGACTATTAAATTAGTCTGTATTGCTTGGGGTCATCACTCTCTAGGTGAGTCAACGTGGGAGCGTGAGGACGACATCCGATCGCGATATCCCTACCTGTTTGACTCGTGAGGTATAATATCTTTCTTATGCCTTACGTTTTCCCTTCCTTACTTTCATTGTATGATTGTATGATTGAACTGCTTAGTATAACTTGCCTGTGCTTAAAGTAGCTTGTCGAGACAATCTCTAGCTCCTTGATTAAATTCTGAGGACGGAATTCTTTTAAGGTGGGTAGAGTTGTCACCCTCATTTCCCGTATTCCCCGTATTTCGTATTTATACTCGTATCTAGATTTTGGTATGTATTTTTATTTTTCTCAACTTGTGGAATTTCAGTATTTCTCGTATTTTGGGTTTTGGCATGGCTCGATTTTATTGGGTTGGTTCGGTTTGGTTTGGTTATGTGATGGATCACCATAGCCTATGCTACCCCTCATCCCCACCACAACTTCCCCTCTTTATATTCCCACCTACCACTCTCTCTTCTCATAACTTCCACCATTAATTTCCTTCTTCTTCTTCTTCTCCTTCCTCTATACAACTCTCCTAACCCTAGGCAAGTGCATCTTGCCACTACATGAGAACCCTCTTTTTCTTGTCCATTTGCTAGATTAGGACATGGTGATCAACATTAGAACTTGGGTTTTTGTGATTTGGAGCCTCCATTGTTATAGATCTAAGTTATTTTCTATTTTCGGATTTTGCATGGTTTGATCTCTTTAAGTTGGATTTTCATGGGTTTTGGTGTTTCCAAGTGGAAGAGCATTCAATTCTACCCAAGTTGGAACCTTAGAAATCTGGATTTGGAGTTCGGATGGCCAAGTTATGATGCTTTGAAGCCTTAGGTTCATCCATGGTGTTCTTGCTGTTTGGAGGAGACTGTGAGCAGTGTGCAGAGCTGTTTAACTCACGCACACTGAGCTACGCGCGCTCTTTAGCGCTGCGTATGCAGACTTGAGTACGCTTCCTGTTGGAAGCGTGTCCCCTCGAGCGAGCGTGACTTTCACGCAGCTGCTCCCTCGAGCGTGCGTGACTTTTCACGCAGCTGCTCCCTGTAGCGTGCGTGACTTTCACGCAGCTGCTCCCTTCAGCGTGCGTGACTTTCACGCAGCTGCTCCCTCGAGCGTGCGTGACTTTTCACGCAGATGCTCCCTGTAGCGTGCATGATTTTCACGCAGCTACTCCCTTCAGCGTGCGTGACTTTCACGCAGCTGCTCTCTCGAGTGTGCGTGACTTTTCACGCAGCTGCTCCCTGTAGCGTACGTAACTTTAACGCAGCTGCTCCCTTCAGCGTGCGTGACTTTCATGCAGCTGCTCCCTCGAGCGTGCATGACTTTTCACGCAGCTGCTCCCTGTAGCGTGCGTGACTTTCACGCAGCTGCTCCCTCGAGCGTGCGTGACTTTTCACGCAGCTGCTTCCTTGAGCGTGCGTGACTTTCATGCAGCTGCTGTCACGACCCGCACCTGCCGTGAGGGTACGAGTACATAACAGCGCCCAGCCTACGCCGTAGTGTCGACGGTAGAACGCTGTTCTAGGTCATGAACTATAACTAGCTAACATGTAATATTCTCCAAAAGGAGTCCAACACAGAGGTACAACTCAATCACAAACTAAGGTAGAATGTAGCACGAATGGAAATAGATAAGAACTCCTCAACTGAGGCACAACAGAAGAATAACAATCTCAACATCTACCAGTCCAAAAACTCTAAGAATATACAACTCAGGAAATAAACAACAGCTATACATGAAAAGAGAACAGGCTAAGCTATCTACACTAAGCAAGGGTGCCATCCGCAGTAGCTGCCTGAACCTCCCCAGGGGTCCAGGTCGTGAGTGTCATCTAGGCAAGCTCCAAAGTAAGGGGTGCAGGATTCCTCATCATCATCTATAAAAATTTTAACAGGTCCAGTCAGGACGGAAGCGAGCACAATACATCTCACGCAGATCATAACAGGTTAGAAAAATATAAACATGCAAGAGAGTACGATACATGAAACTGAAAGAAGATACATGATGTAAACAGGAAGGGAACTGTAATAGAAATATCTACTATAAGTAGAGAGCTACCAGTGACTAGTGATTTAGAGTACAAAGTCGACATGTGAACGGCTTGATTTGCACATGGCTATACTAAAGAGGTGTACATGGCTATTCTACTTTGGAATTGTTCACATGACTATTTATACTCCCCCAAGCCCCAATCAATACACAAGGATCCAGATAGGTTATGTTACGCACATGATTTTCACATGAAGCCCATAGATGGGTATACATGAAGTATTCACGAGGCTCAGAGAACTGAGTGCACATGAATTCTACACGAAAGCCCACGAAGGGTGCACATGAAGTATAGGTTATACATGAGATTCACGGGAAACACGACCGATCATGATAGCACATGAGAGTACACGAGCAAGCACGAACGAGCATGAAGCACATGATAAACATGGATAACAAGAGAGCGAGGAATACACGATGTACATGAAACACATGGCACAATGTATCCGATGCTCCCGAGGGGGATAACATCTCAAGCAAGGATCCATATAGTATCAATCCGTGATAAAGTCATGACAGCATCAAATAAGGTAAACTAGAGCAGGAATATAATTCTAAGCAAGTTATGAAATGATCAGAGAATGTACTCGCCTCGTATCTGAATGTCTGAAGTAAATGTACTGTCCGAGATGAGATACCTGACTCCTAGTTAGAGCAACACAAGTCAATATGTATACAGGGGATGATATATGAAATGTACAATGCATCTGCATGCTGTCTAGGTCAAACTATGCAAAAGTCAACACTTGGTCAACTCTAGTCAACTACACTAGTCAAACTAGGTCAAGTCCTAGCCCAACAGTCTAACAAGTCTCACTAGGCCTAACCAAGCCTAGGCTAGCACTCACATATCATTACAATGCTATACAACATATCAACCTACAATTTACACATATATTTTATATACAAGCATCAACTTATTTATATATCTATATACCACATTATTCATGCCTATATTGTATTACTTATATTACATATCATACAAGCCTACCTTGCACACATACATTCATTCATATATACTCATACTTGCAATGTCCATTCATTCATGCCTATATACATTGTATCCTACAACTTGCATATTTTCATCCATTCATTCATATATTCATTTATCACCTTAATACATATATATGTATCACTACATGTATATATATATATAGATACTTACATACATATACCAATACATAAATTACATGTTTTATATATATATATATATATAGATATATATAGAGGCATGAAGGGTGATGTGGGGGAGGCTAACAAGTGTGTTCACATCCATAGTTCAAAACTGAAATACCAATCAAGCTCTAACCAAACTGTGAACAACCACAACCCCCTTCACTCTCAAGTTTGTGTGTGCAAGGAGTGTACCAGTGTGTGAGTGATGAAGGGTAGGGTCAATGGGGCATGTGCATGTGTGTGTGTCAATAGGTTTCATGTTGTGTAATGAAGGATAGGCAATTTCCATTTCATTTCAAAGTATGCAGGGAAAGCAGTATACAAATTAGTGTATTAAAACTTAGAAAAATAGATTTTAGTTTACAATCAATCATGCTACTCAAGGAAAATCTCAGGAATTCGATTTCAGGGATACATTCAGTCCTCACCCAATCTATCATATGACAATGAACCACAAACTACATGAGAATTCAATTGACAGTTTTCAATAGATAGAAAATTATATGATTGAGGGTGTAGGGAAATCTCAGGTTTTAAGAAGAACAAACATTGAAAGAAAATAAAAGGAAATTTCAGTTAAAGGGGAAAAACAGTTTAATGAATAATGCATGGCAATAGTTCATGATCTTAGGTTGTGTATGTCTCAGATTTTTAGACTTAACAGTTAGAAACAACATTGATTAGAAGGGAAGGAAACTAGCCCAGGTATAGGAAAAAACTGAGAAGTAGGACAGTGAGCTAACAGCTCACAACATCAACCCCCAATTCTCAGGTTTTAAGGATTATTTAGTCCACAGTTTTACATTCAATTCAATTCAAAATTTCAGTAAAATAGAAGGACAATCTCAGGAAATTAACCAACAATGTGTATATAATGAAATCTGAAACTAACAGTTCAATGCAGGAATTCAAACAGTTAACAGATTGTAGGAATCAACAACAGTGAAGAAAAACAGTCCTAACAATCTAGAAAACTGAAACAAAATAGTAAAATAGTTCATAGACAATCCTATAATTGAATTCTCAGTTTGAATGTTAATCCTACAGTTCATCATATCAATTAACATATTAACATTTGTTAACATTTCAACTCAAAACCAAAACAAGAGTTTAAAACAGTCCCAAAAAATGTAATCTCAGGTTTTAAGCCTCAAACCACTACCAATTCGATCCAAAATCGACACACTAATAGAATACACATAGGAGAACATGTTAGGCATTTAATATCATGTAATTAGCAGTGCCTAATAGGTTAATTGATTAATAAAAATCGATTTTTCATATAGAAGAAACAGTATTATGTACTGATACATCGATTTTTCAGAAAAGGGGAAATGAGAAAATAATAATCAAAATCGATTTAAAATAAATAAACAATGGTTGGTAATAGATAAACACGATGCACATATGTCACATAAGTGATTTGTGTCCACAAAAGTGGACACAAACGTGTCCATTCAAATCAAAATACAAAACAGGAAGAATCAAAACACAGAGACTGGACAGTCTCGTGCGGGTGTGCACGCGTGTCGTGCACCCGACACAAGCCTTCCCAAGCCTCATGCTCGTGTCCCCTCTTAGTCTAAGTATAGGTGCTCGTGTTCATGTGCCTGAAACGTGTCCTCGTGTCGCCGTGTCCATGAACCAAGGCCGTATCAGTGGCTTAAATCATCTGTGCGCAGAACAGTGTAATATCGATGCACGACGGATTTCTCTCTAACCCCTACACGAGACCCAATGAAACTTTGGGGGCATGATGTCAGTGCATGCCCCCTCGTGTCCACCAAGTTTCGCATCGAGAGAACCCGTGTCGTGTCCTACCTGAGCCCCGAGTAGCAGGGGATGCGCCCAGGCCGCGCGCGCGTGTCCAGCCGCGCGTGCACATGTGTCGAAACGACTCGACACGACACTGAATCAAACTCAGAACCCTAGAATCGTGTAAGCCACATCAAATAGACACTTCCCATTCAAAAACTTCCACAAAAACAAATCGAAATGCCCATTGGGGCATTTCGTCAAATACTTGCACACATCACTGATACGTGTCCGATACGGACACGTATTGGACACGAACCCTAACAATGCCTATACCATCAGAGAGAGGGAACCTAGGGCTTCCTAATCATGCAAGGAAATCGAGATTTGGTGGAGGGAATGGAAAGTTACCTAGGTGTGTTCCTTCACAAGGAAAAGCCCCAAAAATAAGATCTCCTCAAGCTAGCCAATGGCTCCAAATGGGTCCAAACCTGAGATTATCCTCCATGAATAGTAGGGGAATGAAATTTAGATCACCATGGAAGAAGTCTCAATGAAAATGGATCATTAATGAATAAACTATGAAGAAATTTCAAAAAAACAAACCTTGTTCTTAGAATGGTGGAAAGAGTGGAAAGAGGCACAAGTTTCAAGAGGGATTTTATAGGGATAGGTGCCCTATATGGCTGGCCATCAATGCTAGGTTTAGGGTTTTGGAGAATCAATCTAAGGGCTCTCAATCCATCTAGTTTATTCAAGGGTCAAAATCAAGGTTTCCCCTTTTAATCAAGTTGCAACCTAGTCATTCTAACTAGTCATGACTAACCATGACCAACTCAATTTCTAACTTAGTCTAACCATGACTAACTATGACTAACATAGGTTAGGTCAATTCTAGGTTGGGGCTACTAACAATCACATGGCAATTAATTAAGTAATATTAAATCACACCATTTAATATAGTATATATATTAATTCCTAATAATTATAATAATTTCAAATAAATTCAAGATAACCAAATACCCTCAAGCTAAAAGTAATAAACAAAATCTCTACCCATATGGTTAGGCTCTAGGGCATGCAGTCTCTCAGGTTTCACTAGCAGCACATCAAAATCACAAGTCATGACTTAAACAAGTTCTTAAATAGTTTAAAAATAATTAAAATTCACCAAAAATCATAATGTGAAATAAATATCAATAAATAATAATTATAATTACAAAATTTCAAAAATACCCTCATCTGGGAAAACTGGGTGTTACAATCCTACCCACCTTATAAAAATTTCGTCCTCGAAATTAAGATGGTAGCAGTCCTTCTAGGTCAAACACCCCACAATCAAAGTCTCACTCATACCGTCAGATAATCATATGCGTCTGTCCAAAATTATGATACTCAGAATCTTCGTCGTGCTAGCGAGCAAAGCTACGATAATCACGGAGTCCTCGACCAAGGCACATACCTCTAGAATCATGGTATTTAAAATTTTCGCGTTGCCGCATGCTTGGCAGCGAAAACCTTAAATTCCCACACCCGAGAAATATGTCCTAAGTCTGACTATATGTCCTCACTATGCCAGCTAAACACGATCATCGGAGATTCTTGATTCCATAATCAAGGTGACCTAGCCCATATGATTAATCTCAGAAGGAAAATCAAACATAACACGAGAACAACAGGACAAAATTGATAAATCAACAAGGAACAGAAGGAATCGAAATTTCAAGGCAGTTATAAGAGGCAATTGCGGAAAGAAAATGGAATAGAACGAAACCTGCAGTAAGATCTCTACTGGCCTGAGCATCCTCGACTGTCCTGGCGAAAGCTCGCCCTCGCTGGCCTCCTCTGGCCTGCTGCTGATGCTGCATATACCTCTGCTGCTGAGTCGGTAAGGGTAATCCCGTCTGCTGGTCTACCGGAGCCCTAGCTCCTGCTCCCTGAACTGCCTGTCCTAATGACTCGGGACACTCTCTCAGACGATGATCGGATCCTCCGCAAAGCAAATATCTGCCCAACCTCTTCCGGCATTCGCCCCAACCATGCCCTGGCCTCTTACAGAAGGGACAAATAATAACTAGCTACTGCTCCGAGACCTGCTATTGAATCTGTGGCTGCTGTGTCTGATGAAAGGATACACGGTCCTAAAACTGCTGCTGCTGAAGGTAGACCCTCGGCTGCTGATACTGCTGTTGGAACTGCTGCTGAAACTGTAGAGGTAGCATCTGCTGCGGATACTGCTGCTGACTCTGCAATTGGGGCACCTGCTGCTGAATCTGTAGGTGGGGCCTCTTGGCTGGGCCCGCACTACCACTGGCTCCCTGAGTATCTAGCCTCCTCTTCTCCCTCAGTCCAAGATCGTCCTCCGTTGTCATGGCTCCTACTAGAATCTGCTCGAAAGTGGCGTCGTGGTCGCTCTTGGTATATGACTTGATTTCCCTGATCAAACTCCTGCGAAACTTTCTCGCCTTCCCGACCTCGGTAAGATCCTCGATGAATCTGCTCAAACGGCTGAACTCTCCAGCATACTCCTCAACGGTCTGGTTCCCCTGAACCAAACTCTCGAACTGCGCCTCCAGAGCACGGAGAGCTGTATCAGGAAAGAATTTCTCCTTGAATAGTTTCTTGAATGTTGCCCAAGTCTGACCGGTGGTACCAACCCTCGGGTCCGTCTGGTACCAGGTATGGGCCAAGTCCTGCATCTGACTGGCGGCTGCCTCGATCTGTAATCCTGCTGGTATCTGTGCCAATCGGAATATCTCCTCAATGTGCTCTATCCAATCATCAGCGTATGTGATGCCCTCTGTACCCTTGAAGTCTCGGGTCCCATCTTCTTGAAGGAATGGATGTCTGGAGTCCTCGGTCGATACGGCTGCATCTGGCCTCCCTGTGGCTGAGCAGCCACTAGCTCTACTGTCGTTCTGACTAACTGATGAGTATCCTGCATGCTCTGTCGGATATCAGCAGACTGGCTCTGCTGTATCTGTCGCTGAGACTCCAAGAACTGCTGAAAAAGGGCAAACATCTGAGCCGCATCTACTGTCCCTGAAGGTAACTGCTGCTGGTACATATCTGGGATGACAGGAGAAGACCTTCGGACAGGTAGAGGTGCACTCCCAAAAGCTACAGAAGCTCCTATATGAGCAGAAATAGGGGGTGCTGTGGTCCCAGCATCCACAATCGGGTGAGGGGTGGTAGGCCTCTCACCAGCGTCTGCCGAGCCAGAGCGATGCGATCGTGTCTCAATCACCATCCTGGAGACAGATCAAACAAGGAATCAATACTGAGATAGAAACGATAGTTCAAGGGAGGACAGTTATTCAAGGAAGTAAATTTTCAACAGGAATTTAGATGGCAGGAATCCAGTTAGAGTTTTTCCTAATGTGATTGAGTACCTCAAAAATAACTCCTAATCCTATGCAGGCTGTAGTGGTACTCTAGTTCGAATACCACTACACAAACTCGACCTGCATGGGCCACCACTAAAAACGTGTCACGACCCGCACCCGTCGTGAGGGTACGAGTACGTAACAGCGCCCAGCCTACACCGCAGTGTCGACGGTAGAACGCTGTTCTAGGTCATGAACTATAACTAGCTAACATGTAATATTCTCCAAAAGGAGTCCAACACAGAGGTACAACTCAATCACAAACTAAGGTAGAATGTAGCACGAATGGAAATAGATAAGAACTCCTCAACTGAGGCACAACAGAAGAATAACAATCTCAACATCTACCAGTCCAAAAACTCTAAGAATATACAACTCAGGAAATAAACAACAGCTATACATGAAAAGAGAACAGGCTAAGCTATCTACACTAAGCAAGGGTGCCATCCTCAGTAGCTGCCTGAACCTCCCCAGGGGTCCAGGTCGCGAGTGTCATCTAGGCAAGCTCCAAAGTAAGGGGTGCAGGGTTCCTCATCATCATCTGTAAAATTTTCAACAGGTCCAGTCAGGACGGGAGCGAGCACAATACATCTCACGCAGATCATAACAGGTTAGAAAAATATAAACATGCAAGAGAGTACGATACATGAAACTGAAAGAAGATACATGATGTAAATAGGAAGGGAACTGTAATAGAAATATCTACTATAAGTAGAGAGCTACCAGTGACTAGTGATTTAGAGTACAAAGTCGACATGTGAACGGCTTGATTTGCACATGGCTATACTAAAGAGGTGTACATGGCTATTCTACTTTAGAATTGTTCACATGACTATTTATACTCCCCCAAGCCCCAATCAATACACAAGGATCCAGACAGGTTATATTACGTACATGATTTTCACATGAAGCCCATAGATGGGTATACATGAAGTATTCACGAGGCTCAGAGAACTGAATGCACATGAATTCCATACGAAAGCCCACGAAGGGTGCACATAAAGTATAGGTTATACATGAGATTCACGGGAAACACGACCGATCATGATAGCGTATGAGAGTACACGAGAAAGCACGAACGAGCATGAAGCACATGATAAACATGGATAACAAGAGAGCGAGGAATACACGATGTACATGAAACACATAGCACAATGTATCCGATGCTTCCGAGGGGGATAACATCTCAAGCAAGGATCCATATAGTATCAATCCGTGATAAAGTCGTGACAGCATCAAATAAGGTAAACTAGAGCAGGAATATAATTCTAAGCAAGTTATGAAATGATCAGAGAATGTACTCGCCTCGTATCTGAATGTCTGAAGTAAATGTATTGTCCGAGATGAGATACCTGACTCCTAGTTAGAGCAACACAAGTCAAGATGTATACAGGGGATGATATATGAAATGTACAATGCATCTGCATGCTGTCTAGGTCAAACTATGCAAAAGTCAACACTTGGTCAACTCTAGTCAACTACACTAGTCAAACTAGGTCAAGTCCTAGCCCAACAGTCTAACAAGTCTCACTAGGCCTAACCAAGCCTAGGCTAGCACTCACATATCATTACAATGCTATACAACATATCAACCTACAATTTACACATATATTTTATATACAAGCATCAACTTATTTATATATCTATATACCACATTATTCATGCCTATATTGTATTACTTATATTACATATCATACAAGCCTACCTTGCACACATACATTCATTCATATATACTCATACTTGCAATGTCCATTCATTCATGCCTATATACATTGTATCCTACAACTTGCATATTTTCATCCATTCATTCATATATTCATTTATCACCTTAATACATATATATGTATCACTACATGTATATATATATAGATACTTACATACATATACCAATACATAAATTACATGTTTTATATATATATATAAAGGTATGAAGGGTGATGTGGGGGAGGCTAACAAGTGTGTTCACATCCATAGTTCAAAACTGAAATACCAATCAAGCTCTAACCAAACTGTGAACAACCACAACCCCCTTCACTCTCAGGTTTGTGTGTGCAAGAAGTGTACCAGTGTGTGAGTGATGAAGGGTAGGGTCAATGGGGCATGTGCATGTGTGTGTGTCAATAGGTTTCATGTTGTGTAATGAAGGATAGGCAATTTCCATTTCATTTCAAAGTATGCAGGGAAAGCAGTGTACAAATTAGTGTATTAAAACTTAGAAAAATAGATTTCAGTTTACAATCAATCATGCTACTCAAGGAAAATCTCAGGAATTCGATTTCAGGGATACATTCAGTCCTCACCCAATCTATCATATGACAATGAACCACAAACTACATGAGAATTCAATTGACAGTTTTCAATAGATAGAAAATTATATGATTGAGGGTGTAGGGAAATCTCAGGTTTTAAGAAGAACAAACATTGAAAGAAAATAAAAGGAAATTTCAGTTAAAGGGGAAAAACAGTTTAATGAATAATGCATGGCAATAGTTCATGATCTTAGGTTGTGTATGTCTCAGATTTTTAGACTTAACAGTTAGAAACAACATTGATTAGAAGGGAAGGAAACTAGCCCAGGTATAGGGAAAAACTGAGAAGTAGGACAGTGAGCTAACAGCTCACAACATCAACCCCCAATTCTCAGGTTTTAAGGATTATTTAGTCCACAGTTTTACATTCAATTCAATTCAAAATTTCAGTAAAATAGAAGGACAATCTCAGGAAATTAACCAACAATGTATGTATAATGAAATCTGAAACTAACAGTTCAATGCAGGAATTCAAACAGTTAACAGATTGTAGGAATCAACAACAGTGAAGAAAAACAGTCCTAACAATCTAGAAAACTGAAACAAAATAGTAAAATAGTTCATAGACAATCCTATAATTGAATTCTCAGTTTGAATGTTAATCCCACAGTTATTCATATCAATTAACATATTAACATTTGTTAACATTTCAACTCAAAACCAAAACAAGAGTTTAAAACAGTCCCAAAAATGTAATCTCAGGTTTTAAGCCTCAAACCACTACCAATTCGATCCAAAATTGACACACTAATAGAATACACATAGGAGAACATGTTAGGCATTTAATATCATGTAATTAGCAGTGCCTAATAGGTTAATTGATTAATAAAAATCGATTTTTCACATAGAAGAAACAGTATTATGCACTGATACATCGATTTTTCAGAAAAGGGGAAATGAGAAAATAATAATCAAAATCGATTTAAAATAAATAAACAATGGTTGGTAATAGATAAACACGATGCACATATGTCACATAAGTGATTTGTGTCCACAAAAGTGGACACAAACGTGTCCATTCAAATCAAAATACAAACAGGAAGAATCAAAACACAAAGACTGGACAGTCTCGTGCGGGTGTGCACGCGTGTCGTGCACCCGACACAAGCCTTCCCAAGCCTCATGCTCATGTCCCCTCTTAGTCTAAGTATAGGTGCTCGTGTTCATGTGCCTGAAACGTGTCCTCGTGTCGCCGTGTCCGTGAACCAAGGCCGTATCAGTGGCTTAAATCATCTGTGCGCAGAACAGTGCAATATCGATGCACGACGGATTTCTCTCTAACCCCTACACGAGACCCAATAAAACTTTGGGGGCATGATGTCAGTGCATGCCCCCTCGTGTCCACCAAGTTTTGCATCGAGAGAACCCGTGTCGTGTCCTACCTGAGCCCCGAGTAGCAGGGGATGCGACCAGGCCGCGCGCGCGTGTCCAGCCGCACGTGCACATGTGTCGAAACGACTCGACACGACACTGAATCAAACTCAGAACCCTAGAATCGTGTAAGCCACATCAAATAGACACTTCCCATTCAAAAACTTCCACAAAAACAAATCGAAATACCCATTGGGGCATTTCGTCAAACACTTGCACACATCACTGATACGTGTCCGATACAGACACGTATTGGACACGAACCCTAACAATGCCTATACCATCAGAGAGAGGGAACCTAGGGCTTCCTAATCATGCAAGGAAATCGAGATTTGGTGGAGGGAATGGAAAGTTACCTAGGTGTGTTCCTTCACAAGGAAAAGCCCCAAAAATGAGATCTCCTCAAGCTAGCCAATGGCAACAAATAGGTCCAAACCTGAGATTATCCTCCATGAACAGTAGGGGAATGAAATTTAGATCACCATGGAAGAAGTCTCAATGAAAATGGATCATTAATGAATAAACTATGAAGAAATTTCAAGAAAACAAACCTTGTTCTTAGAACGGTAGAAAGAGTGGAAAGAGGCACAAGTTTCAAGAGGGATTTTATAGGGATAGGTGCCCTATATGGCTGGCCATCAATGCTAGGTTTAGGGTTTTGGAGAATCAATCTAAGGGCTCTCAATCCATCTAGTTTATTCAAGGGTCAAAATCAAGGTTTTCCCTTTTAATCAAGTTGCAACCTAGTCATTCTAACTAGTCATGACTAACCATGACCAACTCAATTTCTAACTTAGTCTAACCATGACTAACTAGGACTAACATAGGTTAGGTCAATTCTAGGTTGGGGGTTGTAACCTAGCTATCGGAATAGTTCCATGGTTATCTCGTCGTATATCATCCTGACATGTTTTCGTAATTCTAGTTTTAATATTAGATTTTCTTGTGCTGATTGCTGGCTTTGTTCTTATTTCGTGGCCCCTTGTGGCACTTGCTCTTTCTGGGGTTGACCCAGCTGGTTTTGTGTGGCCAGATTTCGGAGCAGCTCCCGAGGATCTACCAAGCTTCCAGCCCGATGGTGGCGACTAGAAGGAACCCGGGCTATGAGTAGGTTTTCTATTTTGTTTCGCTCACTCTATTGTAAATTTATTTTTTTTGAGGCGTTTAGCCAACGAGCACCTGTTAGCTCGATGCACTTTTACTTACTGTCTGCCTACGGGCTGTAAACATGATTAACAAATCCTAGGGTTGATCATGTATGACTTAACTCTTGCTAGTCCTCGCATTTTGTACGACTAGCTTCATAATCAGCTGATATGTAATATTTGGGACGCCTTTTATTGTATATTTGGTGGTCAAACATCTTGTAATTATATTACTTGCTTGAGATTGAGACAATAGGCTTGACCTTAAGAGACTGTTGGCTTGTAGTAAACCCTCATATCTAGACAGCCGTGACCGTATAGTTGAGATGTATTCTATTTCAATATACGTAGCTGGCTATGTCTGCCCCCGCTCTCCAGTATTCTGGTTCTGGGGCGTGACACTGCTGAAGAGTACAAATATGTACTTGTTGATGAATGCCCACCTAAGCCTGATGCTAACTCTGATGAAGAGGTCAAAAAGGCTTATAAGAAGTGGAAAAAGGCAGATGAGATGGCGCGGTGTTACATTCTGGCATCTAAGTCAAATGTACCGCAACATCAGCATCAGGCCAGGGCCACAGCTTATGACATGATGTATAATCTCAAGGAACTTTTCGGACATTAGAGTAGAGCAGCTAGGCAGTTTACTATAAAATGTTTGATGAATACAAAAATGGCTGAGGGTACACTAGTAAGGGATCATGTTCTCAAGATGATGGATCATCTGAATGAGATGGAGATCCTTGAAGCTGAAATCGATGGAGAATTTCAGGTCGATATCATTCTCGGGACTCTGCCTAAAAGTTTTGACAATTTCTACCTTAATTACAACATAAACAAAAGATTGTATAGTTTGGCAGAACTTGCAAAATAGCTACAGGATTCTGAATCTCTCTTTAGGTAGAGTGGTCATATTTTTGTTTCTGAAAAGGCTTCTACTTCTAAGCCAAAAGGCGGTAAGAAGAAGAATAACATTCAGAAACAGACAAACTCAGCAAAGAAGGGCATGGGACCTCAAGGCGCGGTAAAAAAGCCGAAAGGCAAATGTTTCAAGTGTAAAGGGTCAGGACATTGGAAGACTGATTGTCCACTTCTTAAACAAGAGAACAAAGAAGGTATATCTCATTTACTAGTAGTTGAAATATGTTTAGCGGTGTTATCTACCGACACCTGGTGTGTAGATACAGGAGCCACTAATCATGTCTGCAATATATTGCAGGGGTTCCAGGAAACCAGACGGCTCAGTGATGGAGAGATATGCTTGTTCATGGGTAATGCTACAAAAGTATCGGTCGTTGCATTAGGAGATGTTACTTTATCTTTTGGTAGAAATAAGTCTTTGGCATTGAGAGATTGTCTTTATGCACCTTCACTTAGAAGGAATTTAGTTTCTGTTTCTATGTTAGTTAAGGATGGATATTCAGTTTATTTTAATGACAATATTGTTATTAGAAAGAATATACATTTTATCTATTCTGGTGCATTTGTTGATAATTTGTATGTCATTAATCCTATTTTGCCCACAATGCAACTTATGGAAATGAATAATATATCATCTAACTTAAATAAGAGAAAAGAACCTTCTTGTATGAACCAAACATCTTTAGCACTTACGATTGGGGCATATTAACCTAAGAAGGATTCAAAGACTGGTTGAAGATGGACCTTTGAGTTCATTGGAAGTGGAGGCACTACCAGTCTGTGAATCCTGCTTGGAAGGTAAAATGACCAAAAGACATTTTACGGCAAAGGGGTATAGGGCCAAAGATGTGTTAGAATTGGTTTATTCTGATTTGTGTGGACCCATGACTATCTAAGCTGGAGGTGGCTTTGAATATTTTGTCATATTTATTGACGATTATTCAAGGTATGGATACATTTATTTGATGCGTCGTACGTCTGAGTGCTTTGAAAAATTCAAAGAATACAAGACTGAAACGAAAAAAACGTCATAAAAAATATATCAAGTCATTACGATCAGATCATGGTGGCGAGTACCTCTTTGGAGAGTTTAGGGATTATTTATCAAAGGCTGGAATTGCATCCCAATTGACTGCACCTGGAACGCCCCAATAGAATGGTGTAGCCGAAAGAAGGAATATAACTCTTATGGAGATGGTTAGATCAATGATGAGTTATTTGGATTTACCAGATTCGTTTTGGGGATATGTCTTAGAGACTGCAGCTTATATTTTGAACTTGGTTCCTTCTAAGTCACTACCTCTTACTCCCAAGAGCTGTGGATTGGGCGTAAGCCTAGTCTGAAACATGTTCATATTTGGGGTAGTCCAACACATGTGCTGAATGGAAAGACAGATAACTTAGAATCTCGTACAGAAGTATGCTTGTTTGTAGGCTATCCAAGAGGAATAAAAGAAGGTTTATTTTATAGTCCTAAGGATCATAAGGTCATTGTTAGCACCAATGCCCGATTCTTAGAGGAAGACTATGTGATGAACCATAAACCCATAAGTAGAATTGTTCTAGAAGAACTGAGAGATGAGATACCAAGTACTTCAGTACCAACAGTACAAGAGAATGAACCACAAATAACTGCAAAACGTGTCACAAATGTTACACCACAACCGATAGTGCCTCGTCGTAGTGGGAGGGTTATTGTAACTCCACTTTCTAAATAAATAAATTGGGTATTTTTTTATGATTTTATTAGAATTAATTTTAGAATTTATTTTGATCCTCTTAACTAATCATTAATTATTATTAATGGTTGTTGGTATCCTTATAATTAAGGTATTTTACAATAATTGGATTGACTTGATGATTTTTCCTAATTATTATTATTATTAATTTTATGAATTAAAATTCCCATTTAATAATTAAATTTCTTAGATTTTCCTTTAATTTTTTAGATTTTTCCTTAAATCATTTTAGCTACTTTTCTATTTTTTCCCAGCCCATTTCAAGTGGACCAAGCCCGGCCTATTAACACTCAGCCAGCCCATCCTATTAAGCCCAGTCGGCCTGTTAACTCTGTGGGCGCGGATCCAAACGGGTCCAGACCTGATAACCCGCAGACCCGATAGCCCGTTAACCCTAACCCAACCGTTATATTCAAAAATCATTCACTCTTTTATTTTAGCTCTTCTTTCCTCCGCTTCTCTGTCTACTGGAGAGTCGTCGACGACGAGCGGAGGCCTCGACACAGCAACGCCGCGGAAGGGGATAGAGCTTCCAGAGTCTTCCTCTCCATCACCACCGTCCATCCTTAACCACCCACTCCATCTCCACCCTCCGATCGTAACCGTTCCCTAACCAACTCGCCGCCGACGCCTAACAGTCGCTGCTCGCTCAACCGCCTCGTCGTTGCCCGCTGCCCGTGCAACCGCCTGCCCGCTCGACCACCGCCTATAAATTGACCCTGAGACCCCTCCTTTTCATCACTCTCCACTGCGGCGAAGCCCTGCCATTTTCATCACTGGGCCTCCCTCTTCTTCCTCACTGGTCCTCTTCTTCCTCGAGCTTTCCGCCATGGAGGTCCAGTCCAAGCTCGGGAGCCTAGCCATGGCAGTGGCGTTGCAGTAAGGATCCTCCTTCGATCGATCGATCTCTATCCCTGGCAGCATCGGTGCTCATCGGCCACTGATCCGCACCAACAGCAGTGTTGGCTCCACCGCTTCTCCTCGACGACGGAACTTAGCTTCGTCGACAGCTACTCCGGTGAGTACTCCTCCTTTCAAATCCTTTATTATTCCTACAAATTCTTTTGGTTGAATTACCGAACAGTGGGAACAATTTGATCTAATTTCGTAGCTTCGTTGACGATTTGGATTGGAAATTGATTCTTGATGTTCTTTTGGAATTTTTGGTGAATTTTGGTATGATTCTTGCGAATTCTCTCCAATTTTGGAGTCCTTACGATTTGAATTGAACTCATATCGTTGTTCTCTTTTCGTGCACATTACGTGTTCGATGAAATGCTCAGGAGCACTCGTCGTCAGGCCGTGGACTCGGGGACACCACCATTGGACACTTGATTGCTGTGTCAGACCATTGCAGAGACTCAGGTACAATTCTTGATCCATTCTAATGATTAGTTGGGGGGGTGCTCTGTCGGATTGAACGAGAGTATGTCGAGGCCGGTGTCGAGACCGTGCTACCAGGTGTCGAACTTGATTCGTGTGAGTGTCCAGAAGTGGTGGACACGAGTAGAGGTCAGACACAGGGATCGGATCGACACTGGTATAGTTGCTAAGAATGGTGTTTTGTTTGGCTTGGATCTCAGTATGAGCTGATATTATAATTACTCTATTTTTTTGAACCATAGTAGCCGTTAGGACTTTACTGTATAGTTTTGTTAGTTAAGGAAATAAGTTTAAATTGACACATAAGGATTAGTTGGGCTTAATTGAATTGTGTTCAGTAATACTACATTATGGGCTCAAGTCTATGGCCAATATAAGCTAGACTGAGTATTAGTTTAGTAATAGTTATTGGTTTTAGAGTTAGATTGGTCCAGGCTCACATGCATGAACATTGTTGGTGATATTAGGACTTATTTAGTTATGGTTGAATATTAGAAAGTTGGTTAGGATTAAGGAACAATTAGAAGGTCTCTAATTATATTATATTATTTCCTATATTTTAGGTGATTTGAAGAACTTGGACAAAAACCCCGAAATCAAGGCAAGTACATGTACTCAGTATTACCATCATTGCATGCATTGCACTTACACTTGTTATTGTTATTTCACTTGTTCTCGATTGATTGCTTGCTTGCATTATTTCTCGTGTCGGGTGGGGGACGTTCTAGAGACATGTGATGGACTAATATTGGACAAATCTTGCCTGATAGCATACTCTGTATTCCTGAGTCCATTTTGTGCGTGACTGATAGCATTGTCGTCAGACATGCCTGATTATTGCGTGACTGATAGCATTGTCATTAGACATGCCTGATTATTTTATGACTGATAGCATATTTTATATGCCTGATTATATATTAGTCCCCACATGTTGATAACGTCCAATTGCACATGTACACATAGTTAGTGCATATTTATATTATATTCCATTGTTTCTCTGTTCAGTTCTACTTGCTACATTGTACCATTCCATTGATCTTCTATGGTGAGTTTTATTGAGTTATATTGTACTTTGCTCCTTTCCTGACTGGATCGTTGATTACAGGTGAGATGGATTATAGATTATCATTCATGATTGGCATTGGAGCTCGCTTGACATTGAGATATTAGATTCATGTATAGGGATTTATTGAATGTATTTGATCACATGATGTTGTTGTATTATTTATCTTTTACCGACTTTGTACCCAGACATTCATGTATAAGTTGTAATAATTGTATAGTAGATTGTTGTGATGGTAGTATAGATCCCGTGATTAGATGTTGTGATGAGATGCTCTTGTGTTTATATGACTAGACGGCTCACTACCGCTGTCAACGACAGTGTAGGCCGGGCATGACATCGACCCGTACCCGATTATTTGGGAGCGGGACGTGACATATTTTAGTAGTGGCCCATGCAGGTCTCTATCTAATGGTACTTAGGATTAGAGTGCCATTGGAAGCCTGCGGAAATAGGAAACTCATCACAGCATAGTACCGTTATCATATTGCTTATTTTCTGTCTTTTATATATATTGTTAACACACACAGTACACCTACGTGTCACTGATGGTTCTTCTCCTACAATTCTAGAGATGGCCAAAGGAAAGAAGGAACCCCATCCGCGAGGCCGCACTCCGAGTGTAGCCCATTCCGAGAGAGGATCATCTGTCCTACCTATAGTAGACCGAGAGCGCTCCGGTACCCACGTGCCACCAGTCACGAGAGCTTCTTCACGACACTCCTTTAGTTCCATGAGGGACACCCAGATGCATGAGCTAGTCCATGGGCTATTGGAGGCCCAGAGAGCCCAGACCCAGAGTTTGTTGGATGCTCAGAGGGAGCAGACCACTATATTACGGGAGGGTTTTGAGAGACTAGTTAGCCCATTCTTACCACCACCACCTCCACTTCCCCAGACTACTACTACCGCTCCACCTACATCTCATATTCCATCTCCACCAACTACCATACCGACCCCATCACACATCCCACATCCGTCATACGCTCCACATCCATCACATAATCCACCACCACCCACCCAGGCTCCTGTACAGCCTACTACCACCACTTTTGTTCAGCCTGAGCCTATTTCTTTCATTCCGTCTCCCATCCATACTCATGCTTCTCCCACTTATACCCCTACTACCTGCACTCCCCACCAGAGAGAGGGTTCTATCCTAGACTTTAAAAGGATGGCACCTAGAGTGTTCCTTGGGACCGAGGGTATACTCTACGCCGATGAGTGGCTAGAGGATATGGAGAGGGTGATGCGACTATCTAGGCTCCCGAAGGACCTCAAGGTGGAGGCAGCTGGCGTGCAGATGCATGACCTGGCACGTACCTGGTTTAGGAGTGAGCCTCAGCTCGCAGTACCTGGATTGACTTGGGAGCAGTTTGTGGAAATCTTCAAGGAGAAGTTTTTTCCGGCTGTAGCGAGAGAGGCTTTGGAGCGCCAGTTTCAGACTCTTGAGCAGGGGACTCGCTCGGTTGATGAGTACGCAGCAGAGTTCGGACGACTTAGTCGATTTGCAGAGGGTAGAGCCAGAGATCCAGTCGTGAGAGCCACGAGATTCGGGCAAGGTTTGAGCCACGAGCTTCGTTACTTGGTCACGGCTAACGGAGCGACTACTTGTACTGGGATGGTCGTCGTTGCTCAGAGGTTAGAGATTGATCTGAGCCTCCGACCCAAGAGAGACCGTGACATTAGTGGAGGAGGTAGTCACTCGGGACCACCCAAACGTCCCAACACCCAGCAGACGAAGACCTTCACACCCCAGCCTCCTCAGGGGACACAGCAGCAGCAACGACCAGTTCAGCAGCCTTGTGGATTTTGTCAGAAGGTGGGCCATACATGGCAGGTGTGTCGGAAGAGGCTTGGACAGTGCCTTATCTGTGGTGCAGCTAATCATCAGGCTAGGGAGTGCACCATTGCTCGTACAGCAGTTGGATCTTCGGGACTTCCACAGCCAGAGGGGCGAGTTTACCTTATGACAGAGGAGGCAGCAGAGGCTATTCCGATTCCTGATGAGGACTAGAGACCGGAGGCATTCTCGTATAGCTGGAGCAGACCGTGGGTCCTCATTTTCCTTTGTGATTCTTCCTAGCATCTAGACTTTTCTTGTTGTTTTATATTCAAGACTTGTTTCTAAAGTCTCTGTATTGTTTCATATTGGCCGTTGTCGTCTCTTAGTACCTAATAAAACTACTTGTTCACTTTTTGTCATGACTTTTGACTGTTAAAGAATTCATTTGATTCTTCATAAATCCTTGGAAATTTTCTGGATAAGGTTGAGATATATTCGATAACCTACTATGACGTGGCAGATGTGCACTGCAGTCAATTACCTGGATTATGGAAACTGAAAGTTTATTGCAGCCAGATGTACACTGGCGAGGCATGGACTCTAAGTCGAAATAATTACAGGTAATCATGGGCTCTCGAATATTATTGAGGCTAAGTCCTAAATTCATATTGTTTTCTGATATCGAATAAAGTTGACATAGTATTTTGGTGATGTATCATTATTATATCGGGACCACGGAACCGAAGGTTCACTGTAGCCAGATACATACTTGCGGGGTAGGAACTGAAGGGAAAGTGACTCCAGATATGTTTGATTGCCGGATACTATTGAGACTACTATCCTTGAACATGTTTTCGTGACTATCACTTTTCGTGCCCAATTTAAATTTGTTTTGATTATTCGTAATCGTGCCTAATTGTGCCACCTAAAATTTCGAGGACGAAATTTTTTAAGGGGGGAAGATTTGTAACTCCACTTTCTAAATAAATAAATTGGGTATTTTTTTATGATTTTATTAGAATTAATTTTAGAATTTATTTTGATCCTCTTAACTAATCATTAATTATTATTAATGGTTGTTGGTATCCTTATAATTAAGGTATTTTACAATAATTGGATTGACTTGATGATTTTTCCTAATTATTATTATTATTAATTTTATGAATTAAAATTCCCATTTAATAATTAATTTTCTTAGCTTTTCCTTTAATTTGTTAGATTTTACCTTAAATCATTTTAGCTACTTTCCTGTTTTTTCCCAGCCCATTTCAAGTGGACCAAGCCCGGCCTATTAACACTCAGCCAGCCCGTCCTATTAAGCCCAGCCGGCCTGTTAACTCTGTGGGCGTGGATCCAAACGGGTCCAGACCCGATAACCCGCAGACCCGATAGCCCGTTAACCCTAACCCAACCGTTATATTCAAAAATCATTCACTCTTTCATTTTAGCTCTTCTTCCCTCCACTTCTCTGTCTACTGGAGAGTCGTCGACGACGAGCGGAGGCCTCGACACAGCAACGCCGCAGAAGGGGATAGAGCTTCCAGAGTCTTCCTCTCCATCACCACCGTCTATCCTTAACCACCTACTCCATCTCCACCCTCCGATCGTAACCGTTCCCTAACCAACTCGCCACCGACGCCTAACAGTCGCTGCTCGCTCAACCGCCTCGCCGTTGCCCGCTGCCCGCGCAACCGCCTGCCCGCTCGACCACCGCCTATAAATTGACCCCGAGACCCCTCCTTTTCATCACTCTCCACTACGGTGAAGCCCTGCCATTTTTATCACTGGGCATCCCTCTTCTTCCTCACTGGTCCTCTTCTTCCTCGAGCTTTCCGCCATGGAGGTCCAGTCCAAGCTCGGGAGCCTAGCCATGGCAGTGGCGTTGCAGTAAGGATCCTCCTTCGATCGATCGATCTCCATTCCTGGTAGCATCGGTGCTCATCGGCCACTGATCCGCACCAACAGCAGTGTTGGCTCCACCGCTTCTCCTCGACGACGGAACTTAGCTTCGTCGACAGCTACTCCGATGAGTACTCCTCCTTTCAAATCCTTTATTATTCCTGCGAATTCTTTTGGTTGAATTACCGAACGGTGGGAACAATTTGATCTAATTTCGTAGCTTTGTTGACGATTTGGATTGGAAATTGATTCTTGATGTTCTTTTGGAATTTTTGGTGAATTTTGGTATGATTCTTGCGAATTCTCTCCAATTTTGGAGTCCTTACGATTTGAATTGAACTCATATCGTTGTTCTCTTTTCGTGCACATTACGTGTTCGATGAAATGCTCAGGAGCACTCGTCGTCAGGCCGTGGACTCGGGGACACCACCATTGGACACTTGATTGCTGTGTCAGACCATTGCGGAGACTCAGGTACAATTCTTGATCCATTCTAATGATTAGTTGAGGGGGGTGCTCTGTCGGATTGAACGAGAGTATGTCGAGGCCGGTGTCGAGACCGTGCTACAAGGTGTCAAACTTGATTCGTGTGAGTGTCCAGAAGTGGTGGACACGAGTAGAGGTCAGACACAGGGATCGGATCGACACTGGTATAGTTGCTAAGAATGGTGTTTTATTTGGCTTGGATCTCAGTATGAGCTGATATTATAATTACTCTATTTTTTTGAACCATAGTAGCCGTTAGGACTTTACTGTATAGTTTTGTTAGTTAAGGAAATAAGTTTAAATTGACACATAAGGATTAGTTGGGCTTAATTGAATTGTGTTCAGTAATACTACATTATAGGCTCAAGTCTATGGCCAATATAAGCTAGACTGAGTATTAGTTTAGTAATAGTTATTGGTTTTAGAGTTAGATTGGTCCATGCTCACATGCATGAACATTGTTGGTGATATTAGGACTTATTTAGTTATGGTTGAATATTAGAAAGTTGGTTAGGATTAAGGAACAATTAGAAGGTCTCTAATTATATTATATTATTTCCTATATTTTAGGTGATTTGAAGAACTTGGACAAAAACCCCGGAATCAAGGCAAGTACATGTACTCAGTATTACCATCATTGCATGCATTGCACTTACACTTGTTATCGTGTCATTTCACTTGTTCTCGATTGATTGCTTGCTTGCATTGTTTCTCGTATCGGGTGGGGGACGTTCTAGAGACATGTGATGGACTAATATTGGACAAATCTTGCCTGATAGCATACTCTGTATTCTTGAGTCCATTTCGTGCGTGACTGATAGCATTGTCGTCAGACATGCCTGATTATTGCGTGACTGATAGCATTGTCATTAGACATGCCTGATTATTTCGTGACTGATAGCATATTTTATATGCCTGATTATATATTAGTCCCCACATGTTGATAACGTCCAATTGCACATGTACACATAGTTAGTGCATATTTATATTATATTCCATTGTTTCTCTGTTCAGTTCTACTTGCTACATTGTACCATTCCATTGATCTTCTATGGTGAGTTTTATTGAGTTACATTGTACTTTGCTCCTTTTTTGACTGTTTCGTTGATTACAGGTGAGATGGATCATAGATTATCATTCATGATTGGCATTGGAGCTCGCTTGACATTGAGATATTAGATTCATGTATAGGGATTTATTGAATGTATTTGATCACATATTGTTATTATATTATTTATCTTTTACCGGCTTTGTACCCGGACATTCATGTATAAGTTGTAATAATTGTATAGTGGATTACTGTGATGGTAGTATAGATCCCGTGATTAGATGCTGTGATGAGATGCTCTTGTGTTTATATGACTAGACGGCTCACTACCGCTGTCAACGACAGTGTAGGCCGGGCATGACATCGACCCGTACCCGATTATTTGGGAGCGGGGCATGACAGTTATGATACAACCTGATAGATATATGTTCTTGGGAGAGTCGTCAAACTTTGTCCCTGAGGAACAAGATTATGATCCCTATACCTACAATGAAGCACTCCAAGATAAAGATGCAGAGTCTTGGCAAAAAGCAATAATATCTGAAATAGAATCTATGGATTCTAATCAGGTCTGAGAGCTTGTAGAACCACCCGTTGGTGTAAAAGCTATTGCATGCTAGTGGGTCTTAAGAGAAAAAGAGGATCAAACGGTAAGGTTGAAACCTTTAAAGCTCGACTTGTAGCAAAAGGTTTTACTCAAAGAGAGGGTATCGATTATGAGAAAACCTTTTCTCCAGTAGCCATGCTTAAGTCTATCAGGATTCTTTTATCTATTGCAGCTCATCTCGATTATGAGATTTGGCAAATGGATGTCAAGACAGCTTTCCTTAATGGAAGTCTTGAGGAAGACATCTATATGAAGCAACCAGACGGGTTCATTGAAAATGGCCAAGAGCATCTTGTTTGTAAGCTCAAGAAGTCCATTTATGGACTTAAGCAAGCTTCCAGATCTTGGAACATATGTTTTGATCAGGTGATAAAATCCTATGGATTTGATCAATGTCAGGATGAATCATGTGTATACAAAAAGTGTGACAGAAACGTGGTGGTGTTTCTAGTACTTTATGTAGATAACATCTTGCTCATTGGAAATAATGTGAAGGTGTTATCTGATGTAAGGGTATGGTTATCCAAACAATTTGATATGAAGGACTTAGGAGAAGTAGGTCACATCCTTGGGATCAATGTTCTATAAGATCGTAAGAAAAGGATGTTGGGCTTATCCCAAGCTTCCTATATCGATACTGTGCTAACTCATTTTCGTATGCAAAATTCTAAGAAATGTTTCTTACCTTTTAGACATGGAATTGCTCTATCAAAGGAACAGTGTCCAAGGACACCTAAAGAGATAGAGAACATGAAGGCAGTTCCTTATGCTTCAGCAGTAGGAAGCTTAATGTATGCAATGCTATGTACGAGATCAGACATCTGCTTTGCCGTAGGTATGGTCAGCAGATATCAGTCTAACCCAGGACAAGAGCACTGGACTGCCGTAAAGCATATTTTAAAGTACCTGAAAAGGACTAAAGAGTATATGCTAGTTTACTAGGCAGATAGTTTAGTTTTCTTAGGGTATACAGACTCAGATTTTCAGTCAGATAGGGATTCCAGGAAATCTACCTCAGGTTTTGTGTTTACTTTGGGAGGTGGAGCCATTGTGTGGAGGAGTATCAAGCAAAAATATATTGTTGATTTCACCATGGAAGCCGAGTATGTGGCAGCCTCTGAGGCAGCCAAAGAAGCGGTTTGACTCAGAAACTTTATGTTGGACTTGGATGTGGTACCTAGTTTGCCTAAGTCCATTACACTTTATTGTGATAATAGTGGTGCAGTTGTAAACTCGAAGGAACCACGAGCCCATAAGACAGGTGAACACATTGAGCGCAAGTACCACCTGATACGAGATTTCGTAAAGAAAGGAAAAGTTGATGTGATCAAGATAGCATCAGCTGACAACCTAGCTGATCCTTTTACAAAGAGCTTACTAGCTAAGGCTTTTGATAGTCATGTTGAGGGAATAGGAGTCAGATGTGTAGCAGCATGGCTTTAAGTATAAGTAGGAGATTTATAACAGTATACTGAAGAGTAATGCTTTGAGTATAAGTGGGAGATTGTTAGGGTTATATAATAAAAGCATCACTTTTGTAGTAACCTTATTTCCTTAAATTTTGAATAAGAATCATATGGACAAATGTTTGTATATTGTATTTGTTGCAAGTATTAATGCAAATGTCTGATATTCTATATTGTAGATAATATGGTGTATGGTGTCACACAGAAGATCATATTATCAGTTCCCTATGGAGTATATAAATAGTTCACAACCTAGATGGACTTGGACAATCTATTGGAAAGGTTGTAGTGTGTCACTTCCCGTTCCCAGAATATGTATTTTAGTTCATGTACTGTTTTAATATATTTATTTAATATATATATATATATCATGTATTGTTCTGTATTTAAAATTCCTTTAATTTTACGTTAATTTATTTTTCTGCATTTTACTTTCAGCATTTTACCTTCTGCTTTGCTTTTGGGTTCGGTCCGAGTTGGTTTATTTTCCGATCTTGGATGGTTCAACATGAACCCAACTCTCCACCTACCACCACTCCTTCATTTAAAGCCTCATCCCCTTTCTCTCTCTCTTCATTACTTCTTCTCATTACTCTTCTTCTTCCTCATAACTCCCCCACCAACCTAGGAGGGCTAGGCAAGTGCCAACTTGCTTCTTGATAGATTTTTATTTTTGTTGTTCCATTATCTTCTTTTCAAGATTCTTAGACACTTTAGTACTTAGCATTTTTAATTCCCATGGCTCATTTCATGTAGATCTAAGTTTAATATATTTTCAGAATTTTTAGGTTTTGATCTAGTAACTCTGTTATTTTTCAAGTTTTGATGGTTTCATGTTGTAGGAAATTTGATTCCACCCAATTTAGACTATTTGAAGTCCTGATTTCGACTTATTTTGAGTGATTTATGGTCTTTTTGGTTCATGGGTTTTCATGGCCATTAGAGGCTGATTAGAGAAGATGAGCAGTGCTATTTTTTGGCGCATGCTGTTTGCTGGCAAAACACTGTTGCCATGTAGTTTGCTGGCGCATACTGTTTCCTGGCGCATGCTGTTTGCTAGTAAAACACTGTTACCATGCTGTTTGCTGGCGCATGTTGTCCTGGCGCATGCTGTTTTCTAGCACATGCTGTTTGCTGGCAAAATACTGTTGCCATGCTGTTTGCTGGCGCATGCTGTTTGCTGGCGCATGTTGTTTGCTGGCACATGTTGTTTGCTGGCAGAAAGCTGTTGCCATGCTGTTTGCTGGCGCATGCTGTTTGTTGGCACATGCTGTCATGGCACATGTTGTCATGGTGCATGTTGTTTCCTGGCGCATGCTGTTTGCTGACAGAAAGCTGTTGCCATGCTGTTTGCTGGCGCATTCTGTCATGGCGCATGCTGTTTCCTGACGCATGCTGTTTGCTGGCAGAAAGCTGTTGCCATGCTGTTGGCTGGCACATGTTGTTTGCTGGCGCATGCTGTCCTGGCGCATGCTGTTTTCTAGCGCATGCTGTTTCCTGGCACATGTTGTTTCTTGGCGCATGCTGTCTTGGCACATGCTGTTTCCTGGCGCATGCTATTTGATGGCGCATGCTGTTTCCTGGCGCATGCTGTTTGATGGCGCATGTTGTTTCCTGGCGCATGCTGTTTGTTGGCGCATGCTGTCCTGGCGCATGCTGTCTTGGCACATACTATTTTTCGTGGTCGCATGTTGTTGACTGCTGTTTTTCATGGCCGCATGGCACTTCCTGGCTGCATGAGATCCTGACCACATATGCATTCTTAGCCGCATTAACTTCTATAATTTCCCGGCCGCATGAACTCTAGCCCATGATGCCTTTTGACTGATTCTTGTCCCGAATTAACATTGATTGCTATTGATTATGACCTTGACTAATAATTGATCATGCGTTCCTAGTTGGAACTAAGAGACTGGCTAGTCGTCTTATTGAATTGAATGAATGAGACACGTTCATATTAATTATAAACTATTGTAATCGATTGGCCGATCCCGAACATTAGCATACAGGCATATGTATGCTTCAATTTATTTCTTTTTCTACAAAAGCAGCATGTGTACTTTATGGTCAAGCCATGATTATTCCGTGGCTAGTTTTGATTGCTGTATTACGCTATGTAAGACCTACAACCTAACCGTACGGGTATCGTTGTAGAGATGTGCATATCGTACCCCGTACGAAAGTACTCATTCTGAATGACCATGATCCACGACATGGGATTTCACTCAACATAGAGGTTACTAAGTTAAATAAAATAATGATTGTATGGAGAGAATGGATTCCCGAGTTCTTATATGGCAGCCCTTTTTGGGACTATTAAGTGCCCGACAGGCCGGCTGGTTCCCACAGATACTGTAAATCTGCCACACGGGCAGGGGGTGGTATCTGCTTATATTATTTATTGTATATTGTATAGTGATGACGGACGTCCCGCTGGGACTCGTCTAATTCACGATTGGCGCAATTGATTGACTGGGTAGACTAGCCTTGCTCGTACATAGTAAGAACTGAGGAATTCTTTATCGCATAATTTCAAGATAACTTGGAACCCACAATAGCAAGCCGTAGTAGTTGCATGGCCGTTTAAATTGATTTGGTTGTGTACTGTACCTACTCTGTTGACTAACTGAGATGATCAGAGTGTCGAGACATGACGGGCCAACTTCTGTCCTTGTTTGGTTGGGAGGTTGGTTCGAAGTGTCGTGACGTTATGTGAATTCCAGTAGCAAACGGAGATCTATTATTATATTCTCTTATTTACTGGTTTAAATTCCTCATATCGTGCTTCCTTGCGGTACTTGCTATTAGAGGTCTAACCTCTCTGGTTTTGCATGGCCAGATTTAGAGCCGGTTCCTGAGGACTCAGCTTACTTCCACCTCCAAGATGGTCAATACTAGAGGGATGATCGCATGAGGACTCGAGTGGGTTCCTTTCTTCCCTGCTCGTTTTGTTACTTACTTTATATTTTGCCGTTAGGCACCGACATGTTAGTCGGATCGTCTTGTACTTACTTTTACATAATTGTAATTAAGTCATACTGCAGCTGATAACAATTGTGTATACTTTGCTACATCATCTGGCTATGTTTTGTAAAGCCAGATATCGAGAACATTTTGACTGAGCGTTTGGGATGCCTTACTGCTTTATCTTACATGTTCTCTATTTCTGTTTCTTGTTTAAATGATTGAGACAATAGATGTAAAGTGACCATAGTAAGACTTTCATGTAGTATGCACCCCCTCGTCTCTTAGACAGCATTGATCGTATTATACGGTATTCATCTACCCGTAATACGTAGCTGGCTGAGTCATTCCTTCGCTCTCCAGTATTCTGGTTCTGGGGCGTGATAAGGTTTTAGTGGTGGCCCATGCAGGTCTGATTTCGGACTTGTGGGATATTTTGATTTATAGGATGTCTCAATCACACATGTTCCCCTTTGATCTCATGATTCGTTGTTCTCAATCCCAGCTTGACATTCCCGTATCCTTCGGCTTCATTGATCCTTCATGTCCGGTCGTTTGATTGTTCTCTTGTCCCTTTCCTTAGGGGCACTTCGTCTGCATCTGTCAGAACTAGATAGCAACAACAAGGGCAACATGGACAACATGACCAGGTTGGTCAGCTACAAGGGCCAGTACTACCTCAAGAGACTATCCAAGAAGAAGTGATAGTGGAACCAGCAGCCGGACCGCAGTATCCGGAGGTTCCTACACCACCCATAGTTCCACCTACCCCAGTGGAAGTGGACACACCGGCCCTTCTGGAGATCATGAGAGGAATGATGGCTACTCAGCAACACCAGATGTTAGCCCAGCAGCGCATGCACGCTCAGTTACAAGAGCAGAATGTACTCCTCAACCAAGGATTGCAGACGGCATTGGATAGAGGGGCAAGGACAGATTCAGGAGCATCAACCAGGTTTTACAAGTACAACCCCCGCCGTTTCGAGAGCACGGAAGATGCCATCTCAGCAGATGCATGGCTTAAGGATATTGAGGCTATTCTGACAGTAGCTAAGGTGCCGGCGGAAGAACGTGTGGATCAAGTGAAGTTGTTACTTCAGGATCTCGCACGTGATTGGTGGGAATCAGAAGAAGTAGGCATCAGACGTCCTGTTGCTTGGGACGATTTTACTGCAAGGTTCAAGACGAAGTACTATGGAGTTGTGGCACGGTTTGAGCTACAATAGAAGTTTATCAACCTCAAGCAGGCCGGCAAGACGGTAGATGCTTATGCAGCGGAGTTCTGCAGATTGAGTAGGTTCGCCCCAGAGATGGTAGCAACGAAGAGCCAGAGGGCTATGAGATTTCAGCAAAGGTTTCATCTTGAGCTCTTGCAATTGATAGAGGGGCACAATTATCAGAATTTCGATGAGGTATTGACGGCAACCCGAAGGCATGAGATCACTATTCAGAGGATCACGGCAAGGACTGGAGGTCAGAAGAGATCCCACAGTCAGATTGAAGGAGGAGGGGGAGCAGCACCCCGAGCAACAACACCATTCCTTGGTATTCGTATCCACGATGTGGTAATACGAGGGCCAGCACCACCACCAAGGCAGCAGCAACAGCAACGGAGGAAGAACCAGCAACCCCCAGCGGGCTGCATTTATTGTGGGAAAGTAAGACAAACTAGAGATGTGTGTCGGATATTGAACGGGCAGTGTTTGATATATGAAAACCCAGATCATCGGGTTACCACATGTCCCATGAATTCGAGGTCAGGAGGACCAGTACAATAATTTCCTGCTCTGCCAGCACCAGGGGCAGGACAGTATCGAGGACCAGCGGTAGCAGTGAGACCGTTGGTACAGCGTCCGTTCATGACACAGGCTCAGATGTTTCGGCAGCCGGGACCGCCGATGCAACAGCACCAGCATAGACCACCCCAGCATCATCAAGGAAGGGGCCAACAGTAGCACCAAACTAGGCCACAACATGGGAACCAACAAGGAGGTTGAGGGCAGGCATTCACTCTGTCCTTAGAAGAGGCATTAGCATCGAGAGATGTTGTGGCAGGTAACATTCCCGTCACCTCATATCCCGCAGTAGCATTATTTGATTCGGGAGCATCACACTCATTTATATCTGCACAATTTGCAATACGGCTAGGAATGGAATTCGAGGCATTGCCAGGGAGGTTAAATATACTCACTGGTAATGGGCTCATAGGAGTTAATAGAGTTATTCTAGCATGTAGCGTTGTAGTTTGCGGGCATTCCTTACCCGCCCGGTTGATAGAATTTTCTGTTAGAAATTTCGACGTTATCTTAGGCATGGACTGGCTGAAAGATAGTCATGCGACAATAGATTGTCATAGAGGGAGTGTATCTTTTGATTTTCCAGGCATGAAGAGATTCACCTTAGTCAGAACAGTGGAAACTCAACAAGAGCAGGGAGCAGTAACGGCAATGGAAGAAGTTCAAGTTCCGAAGGTAGTTGAAGAGTTTCTGGACGTATTTCCCGAAGAACTTCCAGGTCTACCACCGGTTAGGGATATTGAGTTCAGCATAGAATTGGCACCTGGAACTAAACCGATATCAGATCGAGTTTACAGAATGGCGGATTTAGAGCAGGCCAAGGTATATCAGCACATAGAGGAACTGAAGGAGAAGAAGTTCATCCAAGCTAGCATATCACCATGGGCAGCACCAGTGGTACTTGTGGGGAAGAAGGATGGGTCATCCAGATTGTGCATCGATTACAAAAAGCTTAACGCGGCAACAGTAAAGAACAAGTAACCACTACCCAGGATCGACGACTTGTTTGATCAGTTGAGCGGAGCTAGAGTTTTCTCCAAGATAGATCTTCGTTCACGGTATCATCAAGTGAGGGTTCGGAAGGAGGATATTCCCAAGACAGCAATCAGGTCGAAGTATGGACATTATGAATTCTTGGTAATACTGTTTGGTTTGACCAATGCTCCAGCAATATTTATGGATTTGATGAACCGCATCTTTATGCCATACTTTGATCAATTTATCGTTGTGTTTCTTGACGACATTCTCGTCTACTCTGCTAGTGAAGAGGAACATGAAGACCACCTCAGAAAAGTGTTACAAGTTCTGAGAGAGAACCAGTTGTATGCCAAGCTCAGCAAGTATGAGTTTTGGTTGGACCATTTTTCATTTTTGAGGCACATCGTATCAGGAGCTAGAGTAGCAGTGGATCCCAAGAAGGTAGAAGCAGTAGAGAGTTGGCCAGTACCCAAGACCGTAGCTGATGTGCGGAGTTTCTTGGGATTGGCAGGATATTACAGAAGGTTCGTATCAGATTTTGTAAGACTTTCAGCACCCATGACCCGCTTGACACGAAAGGATGTACCATTCGTCTGGTCGGTAGAATATCAGGTATCATTTGAGAACTTGAAGCAGAAGTTGATATCAGCACCTATTCTTACATTGCCAGTTGGGCCTGGAGGTTTCACTGTATATTGTGATGCGTCAGGTAAAGGACTTGGATGTGTCCTTATGCAACATGGGAAGGTGATAGCATATGCATCTAGGCAACTTCGAGACCACGAGAAGAATTACCCGACTCATGACTTAGAGTTGGCGGCAGTAGTATTTGCTTTGAAGCTATGAAGGCATTACTTATATGGTGACCGAGTGGACATGTACACAGACCATAAAAGTCTGAAGTACATCTTTACTCAGAAGGAGCTGAATATGAGGCAGAGAAGATGGTTAGAACTGATCGAGGATTACGACGTGGAGCTTCAGTATCATCCAGGTAAGGCTAATGTAGTAGCAGACGCTCTCAGCAGGAGAGGCGGCGCATTTATGTTGACAACACAGAGGCACATCTTAGAAGACCTTCAGGAGATGGGCATCGAAGTTATACTTCCTAGTGATGTAGGAATTCTGGCAAGTCTACAAGTTCAATCCGACTTGGTAGACAGGATCAAGGCAGCTCAGGCACAGGACCCAAGGATTCAGAAGCTTAGGACAGAATGTGAGTCAGGACTCAGAAAGGAGATGCAAATTCATGAAGATGGTACCCTTAGGTTTGGATCGCGCCTATGTGTGCCTAGTGGAGATATCAGACAGGAGGTTATGACAGAAGCTCACAGTTCTCAGTATTCTATACATCCTGGAGGGACCAAGATGTACCAAGATATCAAACAATACTTCTGGTGGAACGGAATAAAGAGGGAGATAGCTAGATTCGTTTTTCGTTGCTTGATATGTCAGCAAGTGAAGGCAGAGCAGCAGAGGCCAGCTGGGTTATTGCAACCGCTTCCTATTCCGGAATGGAAATGGAAACATATTACAATGGACTTTGTGACCGGTTTACTGAGGTCACCAAGTGGTAAAGATGCCATTTGAGTGATAGTAGATCAGCTTACGAAGGTGGCACACTTTCTTCCTTTCAGAGTAGGACAATCTACAGAAAAGTTGGCAGAATTGTATATGCAACAGATAGTCAGGCAGCATGGAGTCCCTATCATTATTGTGTCAGACAGAGATACCCGTTTTATATCACATTTTTGGAAGAGCTTATATCATAATCTGGGTACCAAGTTAAGATTTACCACGACTTACCATCCACAGACGGACGGACAATCAGAAAGAACAATTCAGACTTTAGAAGATATGTTATGAGCTTGCACCTTAGATTTTGGAGAATCTTGGGAGAGCCACCTGCACTTAATCGAATTCTTATACAACAACAGTTATCAAGCCAGTATCCAGATGGCGCCATTTGAAGCACTATATGGTAAGAAGTGTAGTTCGCCACTGGCATGGGATGACATCGGGAAGAGGAAGATGTTAGGCCCGGAAATGATTGTTCAGACAGTTGAAGTGGTCAAGAGAATTAGAGAGCGACTTCGAGTTGCGCAGGATCGGCATCGTCATTGGGCAGACCAGCATCGTAGGCCGCTAGAGTTTTCCGTTGGGGACCACGTGTTCTTACGGATCTCACCTACCCGAGGGGTCATTAGATTTGGCGTTCGCGGGAAGTTGAGTCCGCGGTATGTGGGCCCGTTTGTTATCCTTGATCGGATAGGCGATGTTGCTTATCGTTTATCTCTTCCACCTTCGTTACGAGAGGTGCATGACGTGTTCCATGTATCTCAGTTACGTAGGTATGTATCGGACCCAAGCCATATCCTTGATCATTCTGAGCTGGTTGTTGGTACCAACCTGTCTTACGAGGAACAGCCTGTGTCTATTTTGGACCGAAGAGAGAAGATACTCAAGAACCGAACAATTAGTATTATCCGGGTTGCTTAGGGTCATCACTCTTTAGGGGAGTCAACGTGAGAACGTGAGGATGACATATGATCACGGTATCCGTATCTGTTTGACTCACAAGGTATATCTCTTTCTGTATACCTTGATTGTCTTAACTCCTCATATTCGTCACCTTATGAGTAGAATTGCTTGGTGTCGTCGATAGTTAAACATAGATATGTTACTTGCTATTGGCATTGTAGAATGATTGCTTACTCAGTTGCTTATACTTATATTAGTTTAGCTCCGATGTTTCTATCCTGCTTGGATTTGAAATTCCGAGGACGAAATTTTTCTAAGGAAGGTAGAGATGTCACTTTCCGTTCCCAGAATACGTATTTTAGTTCATGTATTATTTTAATATATTTATTTAATATATATATATATCATGTATTGTTCTGTATTTAAAATTTCTTTAATTTCACGTTAATTTATTTTTTTGCATTTTACTTTCAGCATTTTACCTTCTGCTTTGCTTTTGGGTTCGGCCCGAGTTGGTTTATTTTCCAGCCTTGGATGGTTCAACATGAACCCAACTCTCCACCTACCACCACTCCTTCATTTAAAGCCTCATCCCCTTTCTCTCTCTCTTCATTACTCTTCTTCTTCCTCATAACTCCCCCACCAACCTAGGATGGCTAGGCAAGTGCCAACTTGCTTCTTGATGGATTTTTATTTTTTTTGTTCCATTGTCTTCCTCTCAAGATTCTTAGACACTTTAGTACTTAGCATTTTCAATTCCCATGCCTCATTTCATATAGATCTAAGTTTAATACATTTTTAGAATTTTTAGGTTTTAATCTAGTAACTTTGTTATTTTTCAAGTTTTGATGGTTTCATGTTGTAGAAAATTTGATTCTACCCAATTTAGACTATTGGAAGTCATGATTTCGACTTATTTTGAGTGATTTATGGTCTTTTTGGTTCATGGATTTTCATGGCCATTAGAGGCTGATTGGAGAAGATGAGCAGTGCTATTTTCTGGCACATGTTGTTTGCTGGCAAAATACTGTTGCCATGTTGTTTGCTGGCGTATGCTGTTTTCTGGCGCATGTTGCTTCCTGGCGCATGCTGTTTGCTGGTAAAACACTGTTGCCATGCTGTTTGCTGGCGCATGCTGTTTGCTGGCGCATGCTGTCCTGGCGCATGCTGTTTCCTGGCGCATACTGTTTGCTGGCAAAATACTGTTGCCATGCTGTTTGCTGGCGCATGCTGTCCTGGCGCATGCTGTTTCCTGGCGCATGTTGTTTGCTGGCAGAAAGCTGTTGCCATGCTGTTTGCTGGCGCATGCTGTCATGGCGCATGTTGTTTCCTGGCGCATGCTGTTTGCTGGCAGAAAGCTGTTGCCATGCTGTTTGCTGGCGTATGCTGTCATGGTGCATGCTCTTTCCTGGCGCATGCTGTTTGCTAGCAGAAAGCTGTTGCCATGCTGTTTGCTGGCGCATGCTGTCCTGGCGCATGTTGTTTCCTGGCGCATGTTGTTTCCTGGCACATGTTGTTTCTTGGTACATGCTATCCTGGCACATGCTTTTTTCTGGCGCATGCTGTTTGATGGCGCATGCTGTTTCCTGGCGTATGCTGTTTGATGGCGCATGCTGTTTCCTGGCGCATGCTGTTTGTTGGCGCATGCTGTCCTGGCGCATGCTGTCTTGGCACATGCTATTTTCTGTGGTCGCATGTTATTGACTGCTGTTTTCCATGGCCGCATGGCACTTCCTGGCCGCATGAGATCCTGACCACATATGCATTCTCAGCCGCATTAACTTCTATAATTTTCCGGCCGCATGAACTCTAGCCCATGATGCCTTTTGACTGATTCTTGTCCCGAATTAACATTGATTGCTATTGATTATGACCTTGACTAATAATTGATCATGCGTTCCTAGTTGGAACTAAGAGACTGGCTAGTCGTCTTATTGAATTGAATGAATGAGACACGTTCATATTAATTATGAACTATTGTAATCGATTGGCCGATCCCGAACATTGGCATACAGGCATATGCAGGCTTCAATTTATTTATTTTTCTACAAAAGCAGAATGTGTACTTTATGGTCAAGGCATGATTATTCCGTGGCTAGTTTTGATTGCTGCATTATGCTATGTAAGACCTACAACCTAACCGCACGGGTATCGTTGTAGAGATGTGCATATCGTACCTTGTACGAAAGTACTCATTCTGAATGACCATGATCCACGACATGGGATTTCACTCAACATAGAGGTTACTAAGTTAAATAAAATAATGATTGCATGGAAAGAATGGATTCCCGAGTTCTTACATGGCAGCCCTCTTTGGAACTATTAAGTGCCCGACAGGTCGGCTGGTTTCCACAGATACTGCAAATCTGCCACACGGGCAGGGGGCAGTATCTGCTTATATTATTTTTATATTGTATAGTAATGACGGGCGTCCCGCTGGGACTCGTCTAATTCATGATTGGCGCAGTTGATTGACTGGATAGACTAGCCTTGCTCGTACATAGTAAGAACTGAGGAATTCTTTATCGCATAATTCCAAGATAACTTGGAACCCACAATAGCAAACCGTAGTAGTTGCATGGCCGTTTAAATTGATTTGGTTGTGTACTGTACCTACTCTGTTGACTAACTGAGATGATCAGAGTGTCGAGACATGACGGACCAACTTCTGTCCTTGTTTGGTTGAGAGGTTGGTTCGAAGTGTCGTGACGTTATGTGAATTCCAGTAGCAAACAGAGATCTATTATTATATTCTCTTATTTACTGGTTTAAATTCCTCATATCGTGCTTCCTTGCGGTACTTGCTATTAGAGGTCTAACCTCTCTGGTTTTGCATGGCCAGATTTAGAGCCGGTTCCCGAGGACTCAGGTTACTTCCACCTCCAAGATGGTCAATACTAGAGGGATGATCGCAGGAGGACTCGAGTGGGTTCCTTACTTCTCCGCTCATTTTGTTACTTACTTTATATTTTGTCGTTTGGCACCGACATGTTAGTCGGATCGTCTTGTACTTACTTTTACATAATTGTAATTAAGTCAGACTGCAGCTGATAACAATTGTGTATACTTTGCTACATCATCTGGCTATGTTTTGTAAAGCCAGATATCGAGAACATTTTGACTAAGCGTTTGGGATGCCTTACTGCTTTATCTTACATGTTCTCTATTTTTGTTTCTTGTTTAAATGATTGAGACAATAGATGTGAAGTGACCATAGTGAGACTTTCATGTAGTATGCAACCCCTCGTCTCTTAGAAAGCATTGATCGTATTATATGGTATTCATCTACCCGTAATACGTAGCTGGCTGAGTCATTCCTCCGCTCTCTAGTTTTCTGGTTCTGGGGCGTGACATAGTGTAATCTGGTATTAGACTATCTTGACTATAGGTTTACACTAGTACACTTTGTGTCTTGAACATGACCACTTGAGGTTGTTTTCTTTGTACTGACTACATAAGAGAACAAACATCTCTGTTATTATGGATGCTTGTGCTCTTAATCCGGATATAATAACAGACATGTATATGAAGTGTGCATTACTTTGACTCATGAAAGTGTGAGATTCATTATAGATCAACAACCTCTATGAATTGGGTATAACATTGTATGTATGATGGGCTATTGATTATAAATGGAATCCATGTCCCGATACATCGGGTTGATGATGTCCCCTTAAGGAGCTCATAAGGATTGTCATGTAAACCCTGCAGGTGGATTATATTCGACATGACAAATAAAGTTGAGCGGTACTACTTAAAGATAAAAGATGTCGAATCAATATAGTTATCAGTAACTTAATTTGATCGACGGACATACGATATCTTAACATGGGGAGCTGTCACGACCCGCACCCGCTGTAAGGGCACGTATGCGTAACAACGCCCAACCCTCACCGTAAAAACGGCGTGGAACGCTGTAGGTTTTCTACTCTAACAACAGTTTATATATATATCAAAACCTGTCGAGAATATGGTCAACTCCGAACGGAGGACAAGCAATGATAATATATGAGTGCTCAATCACAGTTCTAAGATGATAAAGTAAAGACTGAAAGATAAAGACAACAAGACGATAAAATATAACATGTCAAGTCCAACACAAAGAATATACAAGTCCAAGTCCAAGTCTCTAATACAAGCCAAAATATAACAGTCTCAAAAGTATCTGGAGACAAGGTCCAGTACAAATAACTCTAACTAAGCAATAGGTAAGTCTCGCCAGGCGGAGCTAAGCCCTGCTGGACCAAGGTCTCCAAGTCTAAGCCCACTACGTCATCCGGACCGTAGTAGGTACTGTAATCCCCCTCATCAGCATCTGTAATATTTTGTCAACATATCCAGTCATGATGGAACGAGTACAATCAACTAACAACAGTTCACAAGATATGACAAAAGCTATAAGACTGTAAATAGAGAGTATACACAAGAAATCAGGAAATGTACATATGAGTATCATGGCATGGTAAGCTGTAAATCTAGAGCTAGAACAAGGCAAGTAAACTGATCATGGCATGTACAAGAATCAAGAATCATCTATCTAGGTGTGTGAGTACTAGTTTCAACATGTGGCCGGTTTGGGTCTGCACAAGGTCTACTGATCTGCCAATCCTACGTGGAGTGTAGGATTGGTATCATTCAAGGTCTACAAGAATAAACAAGGTGGATAATGACCACACATCTACACTAGTACTTCCCGTCCCCGACTGGTAGAGTAGATCCAAGCAAGACACGTTACGACACGGGATTCTACGAGAAGGGAGCAAGTCTCCTCGAGAATCGGTGTCCATATACTGTACAAGAACTACAAGGGGGCTTGCACAAGATATACCAAGATAACGAGAAATAACATCTCATGTCGGGATCTATGAATACCAATCCATGTGACCAATGTGTCGAAAACAAGCATATCTACACTAATTACATGAATTATAACAATCATCATAAATTGGAAAAGTGTCAGAGAATGTACTCGCCTGTAATATGATAAATATGTCAACGGTATCCAATGCAGCGTCTCGAGGACCTATAGAGAATAAAACATATCAATACTATGTTTTAGGAAGTAAAGTCAATTCAAATTAAACCCTATTAAGTCATTCTAGGTCAAAACAAGTCTAGTTGGGTCAACCTTGGTCATGGAAGAGTATTGGAAGTCAACCCGTATCAAACTAGGTTGAAAGTTGACTTACAGTTGACTTTTGGTCAACGGGTCAACTCCTGTCAACTCTAGGTCAACCCTAGGTCAATCCTAGGTCAATGGTGACTAACAGTTGACTTTTGGTCAACCGCTCAAGTCTAATGGAATTTGGGACTAAATTGGATAAAGTGTTGACCCATAGTTGACTTTTAGTCTAAAAAAAAAGTCAACCGTGGTCAACCAAGGTCAAGACTAGGTCTAGGCGACTATTTCTAATCATTACCAACCCTTACAACCCATATCCGAGTCCATCTTGGACCCCGAAACCCGTATCTTGGCCGTGGGCCAATATCCTAAATTTACCCTTTACAAAGGTAAATTTCTAGCCTAGGTGAATACCAAGTTAGCCTACCTACGCTTGGTATTTTGACCCGTGCTCCCTAGGGTAGTAGGATACTAGCCTATACATTCATTACCTACCAAGATTCCTAGGTAGAGTGGACGTCTAGTCCATCTTACGGCCCATTGCCGATATCTTGAATATCTCAAGATACGAAATGGTACGGCGCGATACCGTCGTCCTACAACCCCGATTTCAACTCGGGAGCCTACCCGCAAAGTCTAATTTATATAATCTAGGTCTCCCCCAAGTTTTAACTCATTCCGACACTCGGAGCTCCGTTTCACCCTCTAACTCAAAATCTGATTCATTCACAAACTCCTATTCTTCTCCTTCTCCTTATTCCTATTCTTCTTATTCTCCTTCTATCTTCTTCTAATCTTCTTCTCATTCTCCTTCTAATCTTCTTCTAACTTCTTCTAACTCTTCTTCTATTTCTAATTCTCTTCTTCTTCTTATTCTTCCTATTCTTCTAATCCTTCTTCTTAATCCATCCATCTTATATATATATATATATATATATATATATATGTATATATATATATATATATATATATATATATATATATATATATATATATATATATATATATATACATATATATATATATATATAATGGGGAGGGGTATGTAGGGGGTTTAAGGGCTTAAAGGGGGGGTTTAGGCTACTGCAGCTGCTGCAGCTGCTGCCACTGCTGGTAATACTGCTGCTGCTGCGATTTGCTGCTGCTGCAGCTGCGTATGCTGCTGCTACTGCTACCAGCTGCTGCTGCAGCTGGTAATGCTGCTGCTACTGCTGTTCTTCTTCTCCTTCTACTTCTAATTCTTCTTCTACCTCCTCTCTTTATATATATATATATATATATATATATATATATATATATATATATATATATATACCTATCTATCTATCTATCTATCTATATGTAAATTCATACACACACATATCCAAATCTATATATATATATATATATATATAAACTCACAACACACACACACATCTATATATATATATATATATATATATATATATATATATATATATATATATATATATACATACATACCCACATATCTATATATATATATATATATATATATATATAAATATATACACACACACACACACACACACACACATATATATATATATATATATATATTTTATATATATATATATATATATATATATATATATATATATATATATATATATATATATATATATATATATATATAGACACACACACACACACACTCTCACACAATACACACTCTCACTCACACACTACCACCACCACTCTCATGACACCACCACCATTCCTCTACACACACACAAATACATATATATAAATACATACACACATATATATATACATATATACTCCTCTAATTAAGAAAACCCCCATTTATCCTTAACCTAGATTTTTAGGAAACCTATTAAAAGCTATGGGCAAATGGTGAAGAATGAGCTCCTCTTCATTTATTGTAAAGGAAATATATGTAAGAGAGGAATTTAATGGGAATTAATGACATACCTAATTTTGGTTCTCTTGGAGAAGAACTTTTGAAAAGAGAAGAATGGAAAGAGGAGAGAGAGAGATAACTTTGTTGTGAAGAAAAGAGGAGGGGGAGGTGGCTATACATGGCCGGCCAAGTGGGGGGGGGGGTTTAGTGGGTTTGGGTGTGGATCCACTAAGCCTCCAACCCATTAGACTTATGTTGGGTTCGGTTCGGGTTTGGTTTGGTTCGGTTTGTTTCGGTTTATTTCGGTTTAATTCTAATTTAACTAATTAAGCCTCTAATTGACTAGTTAAGCCATGGGAGTATGGTTTATTGGTTTCTAGCCTATTTAGGATGGCATGTGGGCCAATCCCAGCTAGTATGTGGGTCCCACTAGGGTCCAGACTACCCGGGTCTCCAACTTAAGTCCAAATTGGATAAAACTCAAACTAAATCAAACAAATCCCTAAAAATCATATAAAATCAAATAAAATTCCTAAAAATTATAAAACTTGAAAAATGACAAAAATACCCCTAATTCGAAAACTGGGGGTGACAAATCTACCCTCCTTAAAAAGAATTTCGTCCTCGAAATTGAATGAGAACTAACACATCAATCACGAATAGAACAAGAAGGAAAATAAAGAATTTTACCTCAAGGCTCGAAGAGATATGGGAATCGCTCCCGCATGCCGTCCTCCCTCTCCCAGGTAGACTCACCTGGAGAGTGGTGTCTCTATACAACGCGAACCAAGGGAATGACCTGGTTCCGGAGCACCTTCTCTCTTCGGTCCAAGATCTCAACCGGCTTCTCTGGATAGCTGAGTATCGGTCCCACCTCGATCTCGGAGTGGTCCAAGACGTGACTGGGATCTGCCACGTACCGCCTCAGCTGCGATATGTGGAACACGCTGTGCACTCCCTCTAGTACGGACGGTAACTCCAGTCGGTAAGCCACTGCACCGACACTGCCCAAGATACGGAATGGTCCGATGTATCATGGACTAAGCTTCCCACCGCCACCAAAACGAATCGTGCTACGCATCGGAGAAATCCGCAGAAACACAAGATCATCAACCTAGAACAAAAATATAAGACTTAAAGCTTGATCTAAAACAATTACAATCAGACTCAAATACTAGAAAAATCTAAATTATACCTCAAACTCCAACGGCCTCCGGTGGCTATTGGCCCAATGCCGCTGCCTATCCTGCGCCACCCGAAGTCTATCTCTGATAACCCTGACCTTCTCTGCAGCATCCACCACCATCTCAGGGCCAAGCAAAACCCTCTCGCCGACATCCTCACAAGACAAGGGAGTACGGCACCTCCGTCCGTATAGAGCCTCGAAAGGTGACATCTCTATACTGGCTTGGTAGCTGTTGTTGTAAGCAAACTCTACCAAGTGAAGGTGGTCCTCCCAAGATCCCTCGAAGTCCAAGACACAGGTACGCAGCATATCCTCGAGGGTCTTAATCGTCCTCTCCGACCGCCCGTCTGTCTGGGGGTGGTATGCGGTACTGAACTTGAGCGATGTGCCCAAGCTAAGCTGCAAACTCCTCCAGAAGTGGGAAGTGAATCGGCTGTCCCGATCCGAGACTATACTCACTGGAACCCCATGCAATCGGACTATCTACCGCACGTACATCTCGGCCAACCTCTCCGTAGACAAACCCACCTTGAAAGGCAAAAAGTGGGCCGATTTGGTCAATCGATCAACAATGACCCAAATCGCATCCTTCCCTCCTGGAGAGCGCGGAAGCCCAGATACAAAGTCCATAGTGATATGCTCCCACTTCCACTCAGGAATGGGTAGTGGCTGGAGCAATCCACCGGGTCTCTGCCTCCCGGCCTTCACCTGCTGGCACACCAAGCATCTCGAAACGAACTGAGCCACCTTGCGTTTCATGCCATACCACCAAACATGTTGTCTTAAGTCTCTATACATCTTGTTGGCTCCTGGATGCATAGAGAACTGAGAATGGTGCGCCTCCTGAAGAACCTCCTCCCGAAGTCCTCCGTTCGGCATGCACAATCTGGTACCATGCCTCAACGACCCATCTCCCGCTATAGAGAACTCACCCAACAGTCCTGCCTGGACCTGCTCTCTGATGACTCTCAGAGCCTCATCCTAAAACTGAGCTGCCCTGACTCTGTCCATCAGCTCCGACTGCACCTAGAGACCCCACATCTGCGCCTCGAACCCAGGAACTATCACCTCTATGCCCAAACTCTCCAAATCTGCCAGAAGGTGACGATCTATCGTCAAACACATGGCCACGGAATACCTGCTCAAAGCATCCGCGACCACGTTGGCCTTCCTCGGATGGTACTGTAAGGATATATCAAAATCCTTCATCAGCTCTAACCATCGCCTCTGCCTCATATTCAGCTCCTTCTGGGTAAACACGTACTTCAAGCTCTTGTGATCTGTATAGATCTCAAGTCGCTCTCCGTACAGATAGTGTTTCCACAGCTTCAAAGCAAAGATGACCGCTGCCAGCTCCAGATCATGGGTAGGGTAGTTTCTCTCATGAGGACGTAACTGCCTAGATGCATAGGCAATCACCTTCTCGTGCTGCTGAAGAACGCAACCCAAACCCTGTCCTGAAGCATTACTGTAGATCGTATAACCACCAGATCCAGATGGTAGCATCAAGATAGGAGCTGTAGTCAACCTCGCCTTCAGCTCCTCGAAGGCGGCCTGGTACTCCTCGGACCAAACAAACTCCTCGTCCTTCCTGGTAAGGCGGGTCATCGGCTGGGCAATCCTGGAAAAGTCCTGCACGAACCTCCGGTAATAACCTGCCAGACCTAGAAAACTCCGAACCTCTGCTACTGAGCTCGGCGTAGACCAGGACTCCACTGCAGAAATATTCTTCGGATCCACTGAAATCCCCTCGCCAGAGACAACATGGCCTAGGAACTCCACGCGATCCAAGAAAAACTCGCACTTGGACAGCTTCCCATACAGCTACTCCCTCCTGAGAGTGTCCAGCACAATCCTCAGGTGCTCCTCGTGCTCCTCTGGTGTCTTCGAATAGATGAGAATTTCATCAATGAAGACCACCACGAACTTGTCAAGGTACTGATGAAATACCTTGTTCATCAAGTTCATGAATACCGCCGGGGCATTGGTCAACCCAAACGGCATGACGGTATACTCATACTGGCCATAGCGAGTCCAAAATGCAGTCTTCGAAATGTCATCCTGCTTCACCTTCAGCTGATCGTACCCGGTACGCAAGTCGATCTTCGAGAACACCCTCGCCCCGCTCAACTGGTCGAACAAGTCATCAATCCTTGGCAAAGGATACTTGTTTTTGATGGTAAGGTTATTGAGCGCCCTGTAATCAATGCACAGACGTACCGTACCATCCTTCTTGGGGATGAAAAGAACTGGCACACCCCAAGGTGAAGAACTAGATCGAATAAAGCCCTTGTCCTCCAGCTCGTCGACCTGTCTCTTCAGCTCCGCTAACTCACTGTTGTTGATTCTATAGACGTGCTGGAAGATAGGCTCAGCGCCTGACAATAGGTCCATAGAAAACTCAACATCACGATCTGGCGGCATCCCAGACAGCTCCTCGGGAAAGACATCCAAGAACTCAGCAATAAGTGGATGTGGCAACACCGGCCCCGCCAACAACGCTCCGCAGAATCCATCTCCCTGCTCCGTTGTACCCCTGGTGAACTCATACTCCGGCTCTCCCGGCGACCTAAACAGAATCCTTCCCCCTCTGCAGTCGATGCTAGCGTGGTGCATGCTCAACCAGTCTATACCGAGTACCACATCGTAACTCGGAAGTGGCATTACGAGCAAACACGCACTCAGCTCCCGGCCTCTCAAAGAAACTCTCCGCCCCTTGTAAACATTATTAACCAGGATGATACCATTCCCAGTCATAATCTTGCAAGTCCTACCAAGATACTCAGCAATGATATTGTGCCTAAGAGCAAAAGAAACAGACACAAAACTGTGCGTAGCACCAGAATCAAACAAGGCTAAAGCTGGAAAAGAATCGAGAAAAATAGAACCTGCAACAACATCCGCTATAGGCTCCATCTCCTCGGCTGCAAGAGCAAAGGCTCTACCCTGACCACCCCGCTGGTGGTGGTGTTGTACAAACCGCTGCTGCTGGGTCGGAAGTGGACCCCTCGGCTGCACTGCAGGTACTCTCGCCGGTTCTCTCTGAGCTGCTACCGCTCCACGGGCTACCCTGCGAGGGTTCGCAGGACAATCTCTCAACTGATGTCCAGCCTCCCCGCAGTAGAGGCACATGTCCAGCCTCTTCCGGCAGACCTCCCATATGTAACCAGGCTTCTTGCAATAGCCGCAAGGAGCTCCATGCTGTGCCTGCCTCTGCTGAGTGTGCTGCACCTGCTGAACCGGTGCTCTGGCCTGAACCTGCGGCTGGTGATGCTGGAAAGAACAATGCTGAAGCTAAGGGCGCTTAGCAGCCCCCGTGCTGCTAGTAGCTTCCGAAAAAAGATTACGCTCCCTCTTGGGCTTCAAGCCCCACTCCCGTTCTACCTTGCGGGCCTCCGCGTAGATCTGGGTATAAGTCTCATAGAAGGAGGGAATGGGGATCTTGATATCCCAAGTCAGCCCCTTCCTGAAACGGCTCACCCTGATCTCCGGGTCTCGAACCAAGTACTTCGCGTATCGGCTCAGACGGCCGAACTCCGCAGCGTACTCCTCCACAGATAAACTGCCCTGCTGCAGATCCTGGAACAGCCGCACCAGGTCGATCTTGTCCGTGGGGGAAAAGAACTTCTCTTTGAAGAGAAGCTTGAACTCTGCCCAAGTATGGCCCTCTCCAGCTAGGACTGGCTCATTTCTGAACCAGGTGCGTGCAATGTCTAGCAACTGCAAACCTACCGCCTCGACCTTCATGTCATCTGCCAGGCGGGAGGCCTTCATCTTCCGCTCGATATCCTCGAGCCAATCAACTGCATAGACCACACCCTCGGTCCCGCTAAAGTCATGGGGCCCGAGCTTCTTGAAGTCCTGGATATCTTCGTACCTAGTACGCGTCCCCAGATGCGGAGCCCTCTGCTCCACGGCTGCAAGGGCCAACTGATGGGCATCCTCCATGCCCTGACGCATCGCGTCTGTCTACCTCTGCTGAGACTCGGCCTGGGCTCTCTGAGTCTCCAGCATCTGCTGAAGGAAAGTAAGCATCTGCCCAATATCCGTAGGCAGAGGAGGTGGAGGTGGAAGTATGTCTGCAACTGGCGGAGGAATCCGCTGCACATGAGGAGGAAGAGCGCCCGTATCAACCACCGGTACTGCGACCGGAATAGTCGTAGCAACCCTGGGGTCAGCCCTCGTAACTGGAGGAGGAGCGCCCCCAAGAGCTGCTGCCGACACCCCGACTGCAGCAGGAGTGTCCGGATCAGGTCCGCGAGTTATAGCAGACCTCTCTGCGTCTGCGGACTCAGGATGCTGGGACCTGGTCTGCACCATCCTGAAGACAGATTGAAAAGAAGATATCAATATAGCACAAGAAGGACAATATCAAACGAGGACAGCTAGAAAATAGTAAATCAATATCAAAGACGGTAAGCAAGATAAGCAAGGAAAGATCCTACTGTGATTGAGTACTCTTAGCCTACCGTCTCCTATATGTAACACAGGCTCGTAGTCAACACTCTAAGACGAGTGCCGCCACGACATCGCACTAATTGCGACTTCATGACCTGTGTGGGCCACCACTAAAAATGTGTCACGACCCGCACCCGCTGTAAGGGCACGTGTGCGTAACAACGCCCAGCCCTCACCGTAAAAATGGCGTAGAACGCTGTAGGTTTCCTACTCTAACAACAGTTTATATATATATCAAAACCTGTCGAGAATATGGTCAACTCCGAACGGAGAACAAGCAATAATAATATATGAGTGCTCAATCACAGTTCTAAGATGATAAAGTAAAGACTGAAAGATAAAGACAACAAGACGATAAAATATAACCTGTCAAGTCCAACACAAAGAATATACAAGTCCAAGTCCAAGTCTCTAATACAAGCCAAAATATAACAGTCTCAAAAGTATCTGGAGACAAGGTCCAGTACAAATAACTCTAACTAAGCAATAGGTAAAGTCTCGCCAGGCGGAGCTAAGCCCTGCTGGACCAAGGTCTCCAAGTCTAAGCCCACTACGTCATCCGGACCGTAGTAGGTACTGTAATCCCCCTCATCAGCATCTGTAATATTTTGTCAACATATCCAGTCAGGATAGAATTAGTACAATCAACTAATAACAGTTCACAAGATATGACAAAAGCTATAAGACTGTAAATAGAGAGTATACACAAGAAATCAAGAAATGTACATGTGAGTATCATGGCATGGTAAGCTGTAAATCTAGAGCTAGAATAAGGCAAGTAAACTGATCATGGCATGTACAAGAATCAAGAATCATCTATCTAGGTGTGTGAGTACTAGTTTCAACATGTGGCCGGCTTGGGTCTGCACAAGGTCTACTGATCCGCCAATCCTACGTGGAGTGTAGGATTGGTATCATTCAAGGTCTACAAGAATAAACAAGGCGGATAATGACCACACATCTACACTAGTACTCCCCGTCCCCGACTGGTAGAGTGGATCTAAGCAAGACACGTTACGACACGGGATTCTACGAGAAGGGAGCAAGTCTCCTCGAGAATCGGTGTCCATATACTGCACAAGAACTACAAGGGGGCTTGCACAAGATATACCAAGATAACGAGGAATAACATCTCATGTCGGGATCCATGAATACCAATCCGTGTGACCAATGTGTCGAGAACAAGCATATCTACACTAATTACATAAATTATAACAATCATCGTAATTTGGAAAAGTGTCAGAGAATGTACTCGCCTGTAATATGATAAAATATGTCAACGGTATCCAATGCAGTGTCTCGAGGACCTATAGAGAACAAGACGTATCAATACTATGTTTTAGGAAGTAAAGTCAATTCAAATTAAACCCTATTAAGTCATTCTAAGTCAAGACAAGTCTAGTTGGGTCAACCTTGGTCATGGGAGAGTATTGGAAGTCAACCCGTATCAAACTAGGTCGAAAGTTGACTTACAGTTGACTTTTGGTCAACGGGTCAACTCCTGTCAACTCTAGGTCAACCCTAGGTAAATCCTAGGTCAATGGTGACTAACAGTTAACTTTTGGTCAACCGCTCAAGTCTAATAGAATTTGGGACTAAATTGGGTAAAGTGTTGACCCATAGTTGACTTTTAGTCTAAAAAAAAAAGTCAACCATGGTCAACCAAGGTCAAGACTAGGTCTAGGCGACTATTTCTAATCATTACCAACCCTTACAACCCATATCTGAGTCCATCTTGGACTCCGAAACCCGTATCTTGGCCGTGGGCCAATATCCTAAATTTACCCTTTACAAAGGTAAATTTCTAGCCTAGGTGAATACCAAGTTAGCCTACCTACGCTTGGTATTTCGACCCGTGCTCCCTAGGATAGTAGGATACTAGCCTATACATTCATTACCTACCAAGATTCCTAGGTAGAGTGGACGTCTAGTCCATCTTACGGCCCATTGCCGATATCTTGAATATCTCAAGATACGAAATGGTACGGCGCGATACCGTCGTCCTACAATCCTGATTTCAACTTGGGAGCCTACCCGCAAAGTCTAATTTATATAATCTAGGTCTCCCCCAAGTTTCAACTCATTCCGACACTCGGAGCTCCGTTTCACCCTCTAACTCAAAATCCGATTCATTCACCAACTCCTATTCTTCTCCTTCTCCTTATTCCTATTCTTCTTATTCTCCTTCTATCTTCTTCTAATCTTCTTCTCATTCTCCTTCTAATCTTCTTCTAACTTCTTCTAACTCTTCTTCTATTTCTAATTCTCTTCTTCTTCTTATTCTTCCTATTCTTCTAATCCTTCTTCTTAATCCATCCATCTAACTATATAACTATCTATCTATACATATATATATATATATATATATATATATATATATATATATATATATATATATATATATATATATATAATGGGGAGGGGTATGTAGGGGGTTTAAGGGCTTAAAGGGGGGGTTTAGGCTACTGCAGCTGCTGCCACTGCTGGTAATACTGCTGCTGCTGCGTATGCTGCTGCTACTGCTACCAGCTGCTGCTGCAGCTGGTAATGCTGCTGCTACTGCTGTTCTTCTTCTCCTTCTACTTCTAATTCTTCTTCTACCTCCTCTCTTTATATATATATATATCTATCTATATACCTATCTATCTATCTATATATATATATATATATCTATCGATTTACCTATCTATCTATATATATGTAAATTCATACACACACATATCCAAATATATATATATATATATATATATATATATATATATATATATATATATATATATATATATATATATAAACTCACAACACACACACACATATATATATAAACTCACAACACACACACACATCTATACATATATGTGTGTGTGTGTTGTGAGTTTATATATATATATATATATATATATATATATATATATATATATATATATATATATATAAATATATACACACACACACATATATATATATATATAGACACACACACACACACTCTCATACAACACACACTCTCACTCACACACTACCACCACCACTCTCATGACACCACCACCATTCCTCTACACACACACAAATACATATATATAAATACATACACACAGATATATATATATACATATATACTCCTCTAATTAAGAAAACCCCCATTTATCCTTAACCTAGATTTTTAGGAAACATATTAAAAGCTATGGGCAAATGGTGGAGAATGAGCTCCTCTTCATTTATTGTAAAGGAAATATATGCAAGAGAGGAATTTAATGGGAATTAATGGCATACCTAATTTTGGTTCTCTTGGAGAAGAACTTTTGAAAAGAGAAGAATGGAAAGAGGAGAGAGAGAGAGATAACTTTGTTGTGAAGAAAAGAGGAGGGGGAGGTATCTATACATGGCCGGCCAAGTGGGGGGGGGGGGGTTTAGTGGGTTTGGGTGTGGATCCACTAAGCCTGCAATCCATTAGACTTAGGTTGGGTTCGGTTCGGATTTGGTTTGGTTCGGTTTGTTTCGGTTTAATTCTAATTTAACTAATTAAGCCTCTAATTGACTAGTAAAGCCATGAGAGTATGGTTTATTGGTTTCTAGCCTATTTAGAATGGCATGTGGACGAAGTCCAGCTAGTATGTGGGCCCCACTAGGGTCCAAACTACCCAGGTCTCCAACTTAAGTCCAAATTGGATAAAACTCAAACTAAATCAAACAAATCCCTAAAAATGATATAAAATCAAATAAAATTCCTAAAAATTATAAAACTTGAAAAATAACAAAAATACCCCTAATTTGAAAACTGGGGTGACAGAAGCCAAACGAGCATATAATAAAAGGAGCCCACAAACATAATTTGGAATTAGGGAGGTAGTGCAACAATAGCTCATTAGTGGACCGAGCTATTGTTAATGGGCCTGGATTGTGTGTTCGGACTGAACACGGGATATCCAGATCCGTTAGGAGGCCTAACCCTAATTTTTCCTTATGGTCCCTGTCGTAGCCTATATATATCCTCTATTCTCTGGCCGCCACATTATTGATCAAAAATCTGAAGCTTTCTCTAAATTCGTGATTCACGTAAGGAGAGAAATATAGGGTTGCCAAGGAGAAAAAAAGTTAGAAGATCGTTGCCCACACGACGTCCAACTCGAGAAAGGAATACGTACAGAAGATCTTGGGGTCGTCCGCTCGAGATTGCTAGGAATTACTTGTCTTCTTTCCGCCGCAGGTATAATTCGTGAACCCTAGTTTCTGCCTATGAAGGGTTAGAACATGTATTAAATCTGTTTAACTTTCTATTGATCAATACGCACACCAAATTAAGGGTCCTGGGAATCCCCAGTTCCATCAGGTATAGCCCTTAGGCAGACAGAAATAAAGTTTTAACACGAGCTAACACGTGCTCGGTGGCTAAACGCCTCAAAAGAATAAGTTACATTAGAGTGGGAGAGCAAAATAAGAAAACTTACTTGTTGCCATGGTTACGCCTGGTGTTCACCATCTGGCTGGAAGACAGGTAAATCCTTGGGTGCTACTCTAAAATCTGGTCACACAAAACCAGCTCGGTCTGTAACACCCAGTTTTCTGAAATTGGGGTATTTTTGAAAATTTATTATTTTTATTATTTATTAGTGGTATTTTAGTCATAATAGGATTTTTGGTGATTTTTAGTTAATTAAAACTATTTTCAAAGTCATGACTTATGACTTTGTGATTTTGTTAGTATAACTTAGTGTAAACCCTAGTTATTCCTTAAACTAGAAGTTGCCATGACCATGTGAGCTTAGCCATAGGTTTAGAACATCAAAGTAGGGCTTTTTAGTCAAAAGGGTATTTTGGTAATTTTCTAGGATTTATTTGGAATTATTTGTATTTATGTGTTTTTATTATTGTCTAATTATTGATTAGTGTCATGTTAGTCCCTAACCAAGTTTAGCCTAATCTAGAGATTAGTTACTAACCTAGAATGATGAGGGGATAGATATTTGCATTGGTTAAAGTAAGGTAAATATCTTGATATTTACTTTATTAGATATTTCCATAAAACATTCAAAATATCAACCCCTTTACATGGAAGTCAACCTTCCTTAGCTTGGAAGCAACCCAAGGACACCTCCCCTTGCCATGGCCGGCCATGGGGTACCCCCTACCACTACACCATCCTATATTAACCCCTCACATTAATTCATGATCATTTTACATGAATTTTAACCTAGAAAAATCACATTCCTTCAAACCTCCACAACTTGGCCATTTTTGATCCAAATCACCTCTAGTTTCTTGCATTGGACTCCCCTACACGAGGGGGCAATGTCTGCGAACATGCCCCCAAAATCTCATGACTTTTCGTGTCGTGTCGAGTGAGAAAACTCACTCGCACTGGTCGAGCACATCCTGTGCACGAGTGCACAGACCTCACTGACACGACCTTGTAACTTAGACACGACACAACTTGGACATTGGACCATGACACTGACACATACCCCTAGACCTACCCTACCTACTGACACGAGCACGAGACACAATATTGTGTGTGTCGTGTCCACGAGACGCGTGACTCACTGCACGACGCAGTGTAAACAGTGTGTATCAGTCGAGAAAACTCGACTGATACGGTGTTCGTACCGTGTCCTGAGGACACGTGGACACCGTGCAGGCTGCCTAACACGTGTGCACGAGACCTATGGACACTTCTGTCGTGTCCTACACTCGTGTGCACCTCTGCACGATACTACACAGAGCGTAGTTTACCCGATTTGGAAATTACACGTTTGGATACGTTGTGTCGTGTCGTGGTGGACTCCTAGGGACACCTACGACACGTACACACCTAGGGGCACGATTACCAACCACTGTATGGGCATCTTAGTTAGGTTTTGGGCTTGAAATCAGGTTTCCCCCTTACCTACACTGTGTTCAGTGATGAACAGTGTTTACTGTGATTTCCAGTTTTCAAAATCCAATTTCAAATTGATTTTGATGTATATATATATATGTATATTTATGGGTATATATATTGTATATACGTAGTATATATGTATGTGTGTGTAGGTGAGTTTTTAGGGTGTATACATGTATATACATGTGTATATACATGTATGTGTATATGTAGGTGTGTGGGTGTTTTGTGTGTGTTTGTTGGGGACTGGATTCCTGTTCCAGGAAAACTGGAACACCCTTCTCCCCTTCCTGTGACAGCCCCTTCACTCTCTCTCCCACTCTAATACCCTCTCTCTCTCACTTTCTTCCTTCTCTATATATATGTAATATATATATAAGTTTTATATATATATATATATATATATATATATATATATATATATATATATATATATATGTATATATATATATATATGATATATATATACATTTTTGGTATTAGATATATAGTGTCATTGTATATATATATGGGTTTTGGTATTATATATAGAGTGTTCATATATTGATATATAGGTAGTAGATAGATTGTGTATATCTATATATATATATATATATATATATATATATATATATATATATATATATATATATATATATATATATATATATATATATATATATAAAAAAAAAAAAAAAAAAAATATATATATATATATATATATATATATATATATATATATATATGTATGTATGTATGTATGACTTCCAAGTATAGGTTTATATAGAAACCTATGACACATAGCCTATAGGCCTAAGTAGTATATTGTATATATATATATATATATATATATATGTAAGTCATATGTATATATTGTATAAGGTAGATACCTATATGGTATTAGCCTATGGTATTCATTTATGAGCCTATGGCTATGAGGTTAGGCTTTGACCCTTGTTTGACTAAGTTGACCAAAGTCAACTATTGGTCAAACCATGACCTAATTGACCTAAAATGACTAGTTTAACTAGTCTGACCATGTTTGACCTAATTACCTTATTGACTAGACTTTGTTTGACCTAATTACCTTACTGGCTAGTCCTTGTTTGACCAAAACCTTAGATGGTCTAAGTTTGACCTAGACTTGACCTAGATTGATCCTATTGACTAGTATTTGACTAGTCTGACCATTGATTGACTAAACCCCAGATAACTTGACTAGTTTGACTAGAATGTTGACCAAGAGTTGACTTTAACCTAGATTAGACTAGTTTGACCTTGTTTGACCTTATTTGACTTAGTTTGATTTCCTGTGACCTAGTATGACTTCCTGTGACCTAGTTTGACTATTAGAGTTGACCAAGAGTTGACTTTTGACCAGATTGGCCTAGAATCATGTAGTATGTATTGTATACTCTATTTTTACTATTGTGGATATATTATGACTTGTATTACTCTGATTAGGAGCCATACACCTCTCCTCAGACAGTATATCCTCTTCAGACATTCAGTTATCAGGCGAGTACATTCTCTGACCGTTTCATACTTGCCAGGATTTATATTCTTGCTCTAGATTACTTTACTTGATGCTGACACGATTGTTATCACGGATTGGTACTATATGGATCTTTTCATGAGATGTTATCCCCCTCGGGAGCATCAGATACTTTTGTCACGTGTGTTTCACTTACATCATATATCTCATGCTTCTATTATCATGTATCTTCATGTATCAGCTAGTGACTCATGTACTTTCATGATCACCGAGCCTTCATGAATCTTCATGAATCACTCACGTATCACCCAATTATGGGCTTATCACGAATCTTAACATAACATGAATGGATCCTTGTGTATTGATTGGGGAAACGGGGGAGTAGAAGTGGATATGTGAATAATTCCAAAGTAGTGTAATCATGTGCAAACTCTGTAGTGTAATCATGTATAAATTCTAGCCATTCACATGCCTATCTTGTGCTCTACATCACTAGCCACTTACAGTTCTCTATATACAGTAGATATTTCCTTTACAGCTATCTCTTTTGCTACATGTATCTTCCTTCAGCAGTTCCTATATTTTACTCTATTGTATGCTTTATATTTCCTATCTTACTATGAACTGCGTGAGATGTATTGTGCTCGTTCCTGTCCTGACTGGACCTGTTGAAAATATTACAGAGGATGAGGATGAGGCCCTGGTGTCTACCTATTATGGAGCAGGACTAGATGACACTTATGTTGTGGACCCTCAGCAGGATCCACCTGCAGCTGAGGATGTTGCCCCAGTAGTCTAGGCTAGTTTAGCTAGACAGTATTTTCTATTTTATCATTTTGTCTCACATTCTGAGTTGTATTTTGAGATGTTGAGATGTATAGACTTTAGACTTTTTGTATTATGAGTTGACATTCTGATGTTATGTTATCCTAGACACTTGGACTTATTTCATCTATTCTACTGTTCTCTTTGAGTTACTGTCTATCTGTCTATCTTTCATTCTTCTACCCTAGATGTGATTGAGATGTATATTGTTATGTCACCTCCATTCGGAGAGTATAACCTGTACAGGTACTTTTATATTGTTAGATGATTGACCTAGGACAGCGTTCTACCGTCGATACTGTGGCGTATGCTGGACGTACCCACTTCTCGTGCCCTTACTCTAGGGTGCGGGTCGTGACACGTTTTTAGTGGTGGCCCATGCAGGTCGAGTTTATGTAGTGATATTCGAACTAGAGTATCACTACAGCCTGTGATAGGATTGGAGGAATAGGCTTAGTGAGAGAGGATACTCAATCATTGTTAGGATACCTTGAGAGATTCCTGGGATGACCCTTGAGAATCTCATTAAAATTTCGATTTAAACTCCTTTTCCCTTAATTGAATTTGATTTTGGAGGATTCACTGTAGAACTTTGAATCCTGGTGTTAGTTGATGATTTGGAATTTTTGTAGTTGTTAATTTTAATTTTTTGTGTTAGATTAATATCTTTTATTTTAAGGTACTCAATCACATTTATGAGAAAACTCTTATCTGTTTCTTGCCATCTAATCCTCTTGCTAATTGCTTTTTATTGAAATGAACTGTCCCCTCTATTTTTGTATCTTGCTCAGCTCCTTCTACCAATCTATGTGATTGTATCCCAAACCTGACTTACTCGACATTTCCTCAAATCAAGACTTTATTGAGACTTTCTAACCTTGACCTTTGATTGATCGAACCCTAACTATATTCATCTAGTAGCCTATCTATCCCTAGGACTGTGTTCCTAATTTATTTACTGGATTCCTAATTAATTTTATTCCATGGGTTAATTTGATCTTCTTTAATTTTTGCATCAATTATCACGTCTTGAACTCCCACTTTCTATTCTAGATCATTGGACATCCTTTACCGTGACTTAGATATTCATAGTATAATACTAGCTGTTACCTCCCAACAAACTTCACATGTAAGACCTAGACTAGCCTACCTTCATGTAGGTATTCTATGTCCTACTAAAACCCGTCTCCTTGTACTCTATTTTCTTGATATGATTTTCTGGTCAAATGGCTAAACTATAACCTCTACCATGATACTAAATTAATTTTTATTTCAATTAGAGATCCACCTTGGCTCAATTCTTTTGACTTGGCATGTGATGGTGTTCTGCTGGAACCCTTAAATGCTTAACCTTGAATGCTTGACCCGATTGGTTAAGGATCTTGGACTATGTATTTTCTTTCATCATTTCCACCCTTACTTATATCTTATGCTATAAATTTATCCTTAGTTTTACAAGCTTATCCTTTTCGAGCTTGGTCATGACATATTTTATTGGGTGCGCACCCACTAACATATTGTCTAATCAGAATCGGCGCATGATGGTCTGATCAACCTATTGCATTTTTGGTTCGCTTTTCATATATTAATCTACGTGGATGGAGACACAGTTAAACTTGCCCTAGAATCTTATCCGCAACAGCCTTGACAATTCTCCTTGGAATTATTTTATCACCTATGAACCTCGTATTCGTATCCAGTTGAATTAAATTTAATCATGACCTGGATCTTCATCATTGGATGCTCGTGCTCATACTTGATTTCATTGATTTTCCATCTTGCCCAAATCTCGATTTATCCTGAACTTGATCAACTTAGATCGTGTCAAAACTAAAATCTATTTGTGATTGCTTGTGCCTAAATTTTCAATTTTCTTTTACCACTTTATGGAATAGTAACTTTTAATAATTTCTCACTTGCTTGTTAATGACCAATTTTCATATAGGATGGTAGACGGCCCTATAGCCTTGATGATTGTTGTTCCCTTACCTTCCCAATTAGGACACCTTAGATTGCTTATACGTTTTGATACCATAGGACAGTATTGATCTAGAATGACTAGTGCACCTAGATGAGACCACAGACTGTCCCATTTAATCTGTCCCCCTGGTACCACTATTTCATCACGATTTTTGGTTCAATTTAGGCCATAGATCTTTCCCACTCTAAGTTGTGATCATCGTAGGCACATTACCGTGACTTTTAAGTTAGGAGCACAAGACTAGTTGTTTTCTCAAAACTAATTTCACGTACATGACCTAGACATGACATTCTACACCCATGACCTTAGTGTCCCACTCAGGCATACCATCGTGTGCTTCATTTGCTTAGTACGATTTCCCTGACCCGAGGCTCCATCCTGATTTACCCTATGGAGTTACTTTTGATTTCGATTTGAATTAAGGACACCTTATGACCTAAAACTGCCAGCCAATTTTTTGGACAAGACCCAGTACAGGTCTACTACCCATATTTTGCTTGTTGACCATGTATGTTGCTAGGTAGTGGCTTCGTCCCTGATTGTTGGAGGTTTGACCTAGGAGGAGTACGACCATCTAAATTTCGAGGACGAAATTATTTTAAGGTGGGTAGACTTGTAACACCCAGTTTTCTAAAATTGGGGTATTTTTGAAAATTTATTATTTTTATTATTTATTAGTGGTATTTTAGTCATGATAGGATTTTTGGTGATTTTTAGTTAATTAAAACTATTTTCAAAGTCATGACTTATGACTTTGTGATTTTGTTAGTATAACTTAGTGTAAACCCTAGTTATGCCTTAAACTAGAAGTTGCCATGACCATGTGAGCTTAGCCATAGGTTTAGAACATCAAATTAGGGCTTTTTAGTCAAAAGGGTATTTTGGTAATTTTCTAGGATTTATTTGGAATTATTTGTATTTATGTGTTTTTATTATTGTCTAATTATTGATTAGTGTCATGTTAGTCCCTAACCAAGTTTAGCCTAATCTAGAGATTAGTTACTAACCTAGAATGATGAGGGGATAGATATTTGCATTGGTTAAAGTAAGGTAAATATCTTGATATTTACTTTATTAGATATTTCCATAAAACATTCAAAATATCAACCCCTTTACATGGAAGTCAACCTTCCTTAGCTTGGAAGCAACCCAAGGACACCCCCCCCCCCATTGCCATGGCCGGCCATGGGGTACCCCCTACCACTACACCATCCTATATTAACCCCTCACATTAATTCATGATCATTTTACATGAATTTTAACCTAGAAAAATCACATTCCTTCAAACCTCCACACTTGGCCATTTTTGATCCAAATCACCTCTACTTTCTTGCATTGGACTCCCCTACACTAGAGGATACTAGTTAGGGCCTGCTATCAAGGATTTGTGGAGCTTTGGGCATCACCAAGTGGAAAGACCCCCCTCTTTCATTGATTTCCATTGGAAATACACAAATAGGTAAATACCCTCAAACCATGTTAATATTGTGTTTTATCTTCATATTTGCATGCATCTAGGTACCAGGGAACTGTAGGTCAAGTTTGGTGAAAATTAGAGTTGGTTTGGTGTCCGTATCGGACACGTATCCTAGGCTAGGAAACCTTGTTTGATGAAATGCCACAAAGGATCTGTTTTTGTCAAAATGTAAAACAAATTATATTTTTGTGTAGCCCTAGACTAATAGGTCACAACCCTAACTTACTGAGCACGTTTTCGTGCTGTGTCCGTGTCCAAAATAGACACGAACTCACTGCACGAGGCTCGCGTGCGTGCCCTGCTACCACGCTGCTCGTGCTCACTGCACAGAGCACGTGGACACGCCAAAATTGGTGGACACGAGGGGGCAATGTCTGTGAACATGCCCCCAAAATCTCACGACTTCTCGTGTCGTGTCGAGTGAGAAAACTCACTCGCACTGGTCGAGCACATCTTGTGCACGAGTGCACAGACCTCACTGACACGACCTTATAACTTAGACACGACACAACTTGGACACTGGACCATGATACTGACACATACCCCTAGACCTACCCTACCTACTGACACGAGCACGAGACACAATATTGTGTGTGTCGTGTCCACGAGACGCGTGACTCACTGCACGACGCAGTGTAAACAGTGTGTATCAGTCGAGAAAACTCGACTGATACGGTGTTCGCGCCGTGTCCTGAGGACACGTGGACACCGTGCAGGCTGCCTAACACGTGCACCTACCCTAGGTGAACCTACACACGTGTGCACGAGACCTATGGACACTTCTGTCGTGTCCTACACTCGTGTGCACCTCTGTACGATACTACACAGAGCGCAGTTTACCCGATTTGGAAATTACACGTTTGGACACGTTGTGTCATGTCGTGGTAGACTCCTAGGGGCACCTATGATACGTACACACCTAAGGGCACGATTACCAACCACTGTATGGGCATCTTAGTTAGGTTTTGGGCTTGAAATCAGGTTTCCCCCTTACCTACACTGTGTTCAGTGATGAACAGTGTTTACTGTGATTTCCAGTTTTCAAAATCCAATTTCAAATTGATTTTGATGTATATATATATGTATATTTATGGGTATATATATTGTATATACGTAGTATATATGTATGTGTGTGTGTAGGTGAGTTTTTAGGGTGTATACATGTATATACATGTGTATATACATGTATGTGTATATGTAGGTGTGTGGGTGTTTTGTGTGTGTTTGTTGGGGACTGGATTCCTGTTCCAGGAAAACTGGAACACCCTTCCCCCTTCCTGTGACAGCCCCTTCACTCTCTCTCCCACTCTAATTCCCTCTCTCTCTCACTTTCTTCCTTCTCTATATATATGTAATATATATATAAGTTATATATATATATATATATATATATATATATATTTATATATATATATATATATATATATATATATATATATATAACTTATATATATATATATATATATATATATATATATATATATATATATATATATATATATATATATTATTTTTATTTTTATTTTTTATATATAAGTTATATAAGTTATATATATATATATATATATATATATATATATATATATATATATATATATATATATATATATATATATACATTTTTGGTATTAGATATATAGTGTCATTGTATATATATATGGGTTTTGGTATTATATATAGAGTGTTCATATATTGATATATAGGTAGTAGATAGATTGTGTATATCTATATATATATATATATATATATATATATATATATATATATATATATATATATATATATATATATATATATGAAAAAAAAAAAATATATATATATATATATATATATATATATATATATATATATATATATATATATATATATATATATATATATGACTTCCAAGTATAGGTTTATATAGAAACCTATGACACATAGCCTATAGGCCTAAGTAGTATATTGTATATATATATATGTAAGTCATATGTATATATTGTATAAGGTAGATACCTATATGGTATTAGCCTATGGTATTCATTTATGAGCCTATGTCTATGAGGTTAGGCTTTGACCCTTGTTTGACTAAGTTGACCAAAGTTAACTATTGGTCAAACCATGACCTAATTGACCTAAAATGACTAGTTTAACTAGTCTGACCATGTTTGACCTAATTACCTTATTGACTAGACTTTGTTTGACCTAATTACCTTACTGGCTAGTCCTTGTTTGACCAAAACCTTAGATGGTCTAAGTTTGACCTAGACTTGACCCAGATTGATCCTATTGACTAGTATTTGACTAGTCTGACCATTGATTGACTAAACCCCAGATAACTTGACTAGTTTGACTAGAATGTTGACCAAGAGTTGACTTTAACCTAGATTAGACTAGTTTGACCTTGTTTGACCTTATTTGACTTAGTTTGATTTCCTGTGACCTAGTTTGACTATTAGAGTTGACCAAGAGTTGACTTTTGACCAGATTGGCCTAGAATCATGTAGTATGCATTGTATACTCTATTTTTACTATTGTGGATACATTGTGACTTGTATTACTCTGATTAGGAGCCATACACCTCTCCTCAGACAGTATATCCTCTTCAGACATTCAGTTATCAGGCGAGTACATTCTCTGGCCATTTCATACTTGCCAGGATTTATATTCTTGCTCTAGATTACTTTACTTGATGCTGACACGATTGTTATCACGGATTGGTACTATATGGATCTTTTCATGAGATGTTATCCCCCTCGGGAGCATTAGATACTTTTATCACGTGTGTTTCACTTACATCATGTATCTCATGCTTCTATTATCATGTATCTTCATGTATCAGCTAGTGACTCATGTACTCTCATGATCACCGAGCCTTCATGAATCTTCATGAATCACTCACGTATCACCCAATTATGGGCTTATCACGAATCTTAACGTAACATGAATGGATCCTTGTGTATTGATTGGGGAAACGGGGGAGTAGAAGTGGACATGTGAATAATTCCAAAGTAGTGTAATCATGTGCAAACTCTGTAGTGTAATCATGTATAAATTCTAGCCATTCACATGCCTATCTTGTGCTCTACATCACTAGCCACTTACAGTTCTCTATATACAGTAGATATTTCCTTTACAGCTATCTCTTTTGCTACATGTATCTTCCTTCAGCAGTTCCTGTATTTTACTCTATTGTATGCTTTATATTTCCTATCTTACTATGAACTGCGTGAGATGTATTGTGCTCGTTCCTGTCCTGACTGGACCTGTTGAAAATATTATAGAGGATGAGGATGAGGCCCTGGTGTCTACCTATTATGGAGCAGGACTAGATGACACTTATGTTGTGGACCCTCAGCAGGATCCACCTGCAGCTGAGGATGTTGCCCCAGTAGTCTAGGCTAGTTTAGCTAGACAGTATTTTCTATTTTATCATTTTGTCTCACATTCTGAGTTATATTTTGAGATGTTGAGATGTATAGACTTTAGACTTTTTGTATTATGAGTTGACATTCTGATGTTATGTTATCCTAGACACTTGGACTTATTTCATCTATTCTACTGTTCTCTTTGAGTTACTGTCTATCTGTCTATCTTTCATTCTTCTACCCTAGATGTGATTGAGATGTATATTGTTATGTCACCTCCATTCGGAGAGTATAACCTGTACAGGTACTTTTATATTGTTAGATGATTGACCTAGGACAGCGTTCTACCGCCGACACTGCGGCGTAGGCTGGACGTACCCACTTCTCGTGCCCTTACTCTAGGGTGCGGGTCGTGACACGGTCAGACCCCAGAAAGAGCAAGTGCCACAAGGGAGGCTCCACTTAGAAACTAAAACCAGCATATAAAGAATAGAAAACTGATAAAAGAGCATAATTAAATAACATAAAAGACATGCTTTAAAGCATATACTAGCTTGCATAAAGAAATCAAGAGGTGGAATATAATACCCATGTTAATCATGAGACAATCATTCAGGCACGGCCAATCAAGTCCTATGGCTTGCTATCATTAGCTAACTAGGGTTATCACAACTAGTTACTAACAAGATGCAGTTGAGAAATTCCCGCAGTCACAAGCCCTGCAGACTATCCAGGCTATCCAAGCGAGGTTACAAGAGTTTATCAAGAATTAAGAGAATTATTAGGTGACTTAGAGTGCAATACATGACAGTGTGCTGGAAATGCGTCCTACTCGTCGGTAGGCTACAAGTCCACAGGTGTGGCCGGGATAATGGGATCGCCTGTAACTGAGAAATCTTTCTAAATGAACTACTTGATCAATCTAGTCGTTAACCTAGTCAGATTCGTTATGAATCCCTGACCGTAGTAACTAGGAATCTATATCCTAGACATGATGCAAGACGAGACAGGTAGCTTGTACAGGCACAATCAACTACGGAGTCAAGACAAGAGTTACACCTAGCAAGTCAAGGATAGCTGTCGCAACAACAATCAAGATTACACATATCATGTCAGGTTTATTTGTCATGTCAAGAGTACTTGTCAAGAGTGCACCTCGACGGGCCACTATCAAGATTATCAAGATGAGATCATATTATCATGCTCAAGCAAGTTACTAGCTTAGATTACCAAGTTGTTAAGTCGGGTCGTCGCAATTTAGGTCAAGTATAGAAAACATGCGAAGAGACTAAGGACATCCACGGGTGATTGAAACTATCAGTCGCATATGAACTCCAGTTAAAGTGAGACATGAAGATTCTTGAAGCCAAGACAAAGATGTACAACTTTCATATTTTGAGTTTTTCAAGAATTTTAGCTACAAAACAGCTCAAACGGGCAAAAACAGTCATTTAGGGTGATTTGTGCACGGGTGCACTGTGCGCACGAGCAAAACTGTCCATGGCGTATGGTGCACGCATGCACTATGCACGGTCTGCACACTACAAGCAAAATGCACTGCACGTGCAGACAAAACTGCCCACGGCGCACGCAGCGCGCAAACACAGCGCACGGCATGTGACCAACGAATGGCGCGGGCGTGTGGCACGCAAATGCACTGCGCGCGGGTGTACGACGCACATGGCACGGAGGCATGGCGCGCGGGCGTGCACGGCACTGTTCATCATCCCGACAGCACCGAAGATGTGCCGGAACCCATGAACACAAAAATGCCATAACTCCTTCATACGAAGTCGAAATCAAGCGATTCAAAAGCCAAAATTATGTAGAATTGAATTCCCCACAACATGGAACCATTAGTTTTCGAAAATAAAAAAGTTTAAGAGATCAAAACCAAGAAAATCGAGAAAAATCTTAAAACTTAGATCTACAAAAATCTATCCATCAAAACCAAAAATGTCAAGTTCTAAAGAGGCTTAAAATCAAGCAAGGAGGAGAATGAAACAATAAAACTTGAGATCCATCATGAAGAAAGTTGCACTTGCCTAGGGCTTGGTAGGTGGGAGGAGTAATAAAGAAGATGGAGAAATAAATGAGAAGTAAGAGAGGAGAGAGAGAGGTGGTATATATACAAAGCCAACTCATCTCAACCCAACCCCAAACCAAACCAAGCCAAGCCAAGTTAACATGCCATGATGAACCAAGGTGAACTAAACCAAGTCAAGATTAAACCAAGACTAGGCTAAGCAAGACAAGTCAAAACACGGGTCACCTGACAAATGTCAAAATTCTATACACGTATACTGAAAATACGTATAACGAAAAATGGAAGTGACAACCAGCCCATATAATTGAGGGCTTTGGAAGAGCATACATCATGTTACCTAATGGTACTCAAACCTATTTGCAGAATGTGTTATATTCAAGCGGTTCCAACAAAAGGATATGTTAAGTATCAAGGATATACGTAAAATGGGTACCATATTGAAACTCAAAATGATAACAACAAAGAGACATTATGTATTACATCTAATGTTGGAAGCAAAAGGCTCACATTAGAAGAATTATCTTGTCTTTCGGTGGATTTGTACTGCACCACCATTGGTATAATTAAATCTAATATGAATGTGGCAAAATATAAAGCCAATGATCATGTCTTATATAGCAGACCCTTTGGGTCATTCAGGACAAACTATGTTCAATCTGATCATTGATAATTCTTTGGGACATTTATTGGAAAATTATGATATTGGCTTATCAAAGAATCACCTATGTGTTCTTTGTTTACAAAGGGAGTTTATAACTAGACCATCTTTTCTAAAGTTAAGAATGAGTCTCCTACTTTCTTGTAAAGAATATAAGAAGACATTTGTGGTCATATTCACCCCTGCTAGTGGTCTTTTTAGAAAATTTATGGTACTCATAGATGCATCTACTAGGCGGTTGTATGTTTGTCTATTGTCTACTAGAAATCTTGTATTTTTTCGTCTTTTAGTCCAAAATTATTTAACTTAGATCTCAGTTTCCTGATAACTTGATTAAGTCAATTAGACTTGATAATGCATCAAAATTTACCTCGCAAGTTTTTTTGATGATTATTGTACATTGTTAGGGATTGAGAAAGAGCATCAAGTTTCCCATGTGTACACACAAAAATTGTTTAGCTGAGTCATTTATTAAACATCTTCAACTTATAGCTAGACCTCTAATAGTGCAGTCTAATTTGAAAACTGAGACTTGGGACATGATATTTTACATGTTGCATCTCTAGTTAAATTTAGACCTATTGCCTACCTTTTTTTTTACATATAAAACTTGTTATTGGTAAACAACCAAACATTTCATATTTGAGAAAGTTTGGATGTACAGTATATGTCCAGTTTTATCTCCCAAAAGAACTAAGATGAGTTTCCAATGATATTTGTGAATGTACATTAGTTTTGAGTCCTTCCATTATAAGGTATTTAAAATCAATGACTGATGATGTCTTTACTACAAGATTTGATGATTGCCAATTTGATGATAGAGTCTTCTCGCCGTTAGGGGGAGGTAAGCAACAAAGTGTTCACATAGAACAAATCATTGCTAATGAACGACATAAATTGACATAGAATACGTTTACTCTATCTCATCAAGATCCAAAGAACTCCGTAATGTGATTATAAAACAAGGAGAATGATATATTTGCAAGAAATTGCAATTCAATTACCTGATGCATTTAATGATGCCGCAAAGGTAACTAGATCACATGTGCCAACTATGAATGTGCCAGCCGAAATTACTATTCCAGTTGGACAAAATCTAAATAAGACGGCAATGAATCTACTACTACACGTCAAAAGCGTGGTAGGTCTGTAGGTTTTAAGGATAGTGCTCCTAGAAAGATGAGAGCTAATGAAACATCTTGTCCTGATAAAAGCACAATAGTGGTTGGAGGTCCAAAAACAAATAATGAAGATGTGCATGTTTCTAAAATTCACTGAAATGCCTATAGATGCCTCTAAAGAGGCAACAAGTACCTGAAAATGAAGAGATCTCGATATTCCATGCATGTTCAGGTAAATTGTGGAATAGAAAAACACTTGTCATCGATAATTTATTTAGCTATGATGTAGCTACTGAAATATCAAAGGACAATGATGATTGTGAAAATGAACCACGTAGTAAATGAATGTCAACAAAGAAAAGATTGGCCAATCTGAAAGATGTTATTCACGCAAAATTGAGATCTTAGAAAAAATGTGGTGTGTTTGTATAGTGGAAACACCAAAGGACATAAACCATGTTGGTTTTAAATGGATGATTCGTGAGAAAACAAAATGAGAGAAACGAAAATAAAAGAAACAAAGCCCGACTTATAGCACATGGTTTCTCTCAAAGACCTGAAATTAATTATGTGGATACATAGTCTCCAGTTATAGATGTCATTACTTTTAGACATGTAATTAGTCTCACAGTTTCTAAAAATCTTGATATAAAATTTATGGATGTTATAACTGCATATTTGTACGGAGACTTAAATACTGACATTTATATAAAAATTCCAGAAGGATTTACAATGTCAGAGACTAAGTCTAGGGACATGTGTTCAAATTAGACGAACATTATATGGATTGAAAATATGGCATAATCGTCTTAGTATATATTTAACTAAGGAATAATACAAAATAGTCAAATTTATCCATGTGCCTTCATTAAGAAATCCGAAAATATATTCTCTATAGTAGCAGTATATGTGGATGATATAAACCTGATCAGGTCTCCTACAGAATTGGAGAAAACTACAAACTATTTGAAGAATGAATTTGAGATGAAAGACTTGGGAAGGACAAAGCTTTGTCTCGGTTTGCAAATAGAACGAAGTTCAGTGGAATATTAGTGCATCAATTCTGATATACTAAAATGATGTTGAAATGATTTAGAATGGATAAGGCACATCCACTAAGTACACCTATGGTTGTACGCAGGATGGATATGGATAAAGATCCATTCCGACCAAAGGGCAAAGATGAAAAAATTATTGGTCCTGAAATGTCGTATTTAAGTGCTATTAGAGCACTACTATATCTAGCCAATGCATAAGACCAGATATTATATTTTTTATTAATTTATTATCTAGATATAGTGCAACACCTACACTTATACATCGAAATGGAGTTAAACACATTTTCGGAGAGCAACTAACATGAGATTATTATATTCATGTGATTCCACTAACAATTCTTGTCTAGTTGGTTGTGCAGACTCAAATATTTTTCTGACCCTCATAAGGGTTGCTCCCAAACATGTTATGTGTTTATTAATAATCATGCAACTATATCTTGGCTATCAACAAAACAAGGTTCAACAACAACTTCCTCTAACCATGTAGAATTAATTGCATTACAAGAAGCAACAAGCGAAAGTGTGTGGTTTCGATCGATCATTCATCATATACGAGTAAATTTTCAACTACCCACAATTACAGATGAACCTATAATAATATTCAAAGACAATACGGCTTGCATTGCTCAAGTCCGAGAGAGATTCATCAAAGGAGATCGAATAAGCACATTTCGACAAAATTGTTTTATGCATATGAGCTCGAAATGACGAAAGTGATCGAAGTCAAGCAAGTAAGATCAAATGAAAACTTAGCCGGTTTGTTTACTAAGATACTGCTAAAGTCCACATTTCAGAAGTTGGTAGACGGAATAGGTATGAGACAACTTAATCATTAGACTTGTAAGCAAATAAAAGACTAGACTTGGGGGACTTATAGCTGAATAAGATATATATAAGGAACTTATATCCAAAACTCTGTAAATAAATTTCCCCCTCCGATCCCTCTCTCCAAAATTGGATTATCTTATACTCGACCGATTTCTAGAATTAGGGTTTCCGGATCGAAATTTTGGGGGGAAAAGAAATTAGGGTTAGGGTTTCCCGATCGATGGCGGGGGAGGGAGAGGAGACGATGGAGGAGTACGAGAGCGATCCCGACGACGCCATCGTGCCCTCGGCGATGCGGCGGAGGGAGGCGAGCGATGACGAGGACGGATCCGACGGCGGTGGCGCTCCACCTGCGAGGAAGGCGGCTTCGTTCGGATCCGATGGCGAATCCGACGGCCAGGGCGGCGCCCCGGCTTACGAGGAGGAGGACTACGAGGAATACTATGAGGAGTTAGAGGAGGTTGAGGAAGAGATCGAGGAGGAAGACGAGGTTGTTGAGGAGGAGGAGAAGAAGCCGGCTCCGGAGGAAGGGGCGAAGGAGTTGGAGGAGGAAGGGGAGGAGGCAGAGGAGGCGAAGGGGGAGGGGGAGAAGAAGGAGAATGAACCGTACGCAGTGCCGACGGCGGGGGCTTTCTACATGCATGACGATCGGTTCCGGGAGAACGGGAGAGGACGGCACAGGTCATAGTCGGTTTGATAGCAAAATCATATCTTCCTTTTCTTTTTCTGAATGATGTTTATGATATGCACATTTTACTGATAGGCATATTGATGGTTCGAGTATAATGCATGTCTTATTGAATTTTTCTATAGCTGCAGAGCCTTTTTATTACATCAAGAACAAGAACAAGAAGAAAAAGAAGCCATTCTCAATCTTTATCGTAACAATAACAAGAAGAGACAGTTATATGATCGGTTACATGAGCCCTTCTTGAACATTAGTAAATGCCCATATCCATTCTCACAGTTTATATGTAGTATGATAATAAGACCGGGTATCAGGGAGGTTTGTGGTGGTTTGGATTGCAAGGGATGACTTGTAGGTGATAGACTTGGCAGTGGAGATGGACCTCATGGCGGTAAGCATATAGGTAGCTAGAAGGTGATGTGAAGGAGGTCTTGGTGTTATTGGTGGAGGAGATCGACATCGACATAGGTGGCGGGATGTGAAGGGTAAGTTGGAGGAGGAAGTTATTTGATTTCAAAGTCGAAGCAAAAAAAATCCTCATTACATTTCATGTTGGGTACCATGAATGGGTGAGATTCGTTTTACAATCTTAACAAGTAATTGTTGGGATTGGGGGATTTGAGTTAAAAGTTAGTAATTCATGTGATGATGTATTAGATTAAAGGCTCGTTTCGTTCCCAATTCTGTTGGAGCATTTGCTGTTTCCACCACCATCTTGGAAAAGAACCGCGAACAGAACCCGTTTGATTCCCAATGTATTCTATTTTTGCCAAGCGCTATCGGCAAAAACGACATGTTCGGTGATAGGGGCACAAACACTCACATTATGTTTTTTGGCGTTTGTCGTTTTCAGTTTCCAATAGGAACCAACAACTCCTAAACTTTGAAGGGGATGACCCATCTATTATGGTGAAAGTTGGAGGTAATTCATGAGGATAATCCATACACAAGGTTACAAATGCATTTGTTGTCGTAGGTCCCTCCTAGAATGTTTCAGATTTTGATGCTTTCTGCTCGAATTTCCTTGTAGCTTTTGATAATGATGAAATCTAATGAAATCGAAACGAGCTTCAATTTTAAATTAAGCAGTATTGATCTCTCTCCCCCCTTTTATATTTGTTTTGCTTTTCCCTCTGCATGCTTGCTGATCTTGCATTAGTGCAACAAGAACAACCCCAACAATAAGGCTGTTATCCCAAAATTTTAGGATCTGCTATTTGAATAATTTTCTACCATGGAGCTCTTGTAAGGGCCATGCCCTTTGCAACATGAACAAAAATGTTGTCCTTCTTCACAGCCTCAATCCGAGTTCATTTAGCCCTACCTCTACTTCCAGTATCTTTTTAAACTAATATCTCATCGCTCCTCCTAACTGGTGCAACACTTATTCGTCTATGTTGCATTGGCCCAAACCACCTGAGACGAGTTTGTCTCATTCTCGATTGGCTCTACCTCCAACTTTCCACGAAAGTGACTCATTTCTCTTCACATCTTCCAATGTATTGTACCCATCCATCTTAACTTTCTCATTTCAGCCACACATAGTAACTTACTTCTGGCATGTTTTTAATTGCCCAATGCTCCGATCCATAAAGCAGGGCTGGTTGTGTAGCTGTCTTCTAGGATGTTGTTTTTTAAGTTGCTAGTTCTCCTGTTGATCTGTTTGCACCTGTATGCCACCATCTGTTAATAATTTCTGCGCTCATTCCAGAACATCTACACATTAGCTTATCAGTGACCTATTTAGTCTAGAGTTTGATTTTAACATTATTAGGATTGAATTCTTATTATCATTTGTCCTTTTAGACGTATGGCTGGTGGCCAAAGGCTGTGGGAATCGAAAGATGACCGTGCTTGGGTGCATGATAGATTTGAAGAGATGAACTTGCAAGATACTAATTATGACGAGGTGAGTTCCTAATGTTACTTTTTCATCATAGCCTTTACTTTATATGCGCACAATTTGTTTTGCTTTCATCTATCATATTTCTTAACCAAAATTTTTGTATCTCAGGGAAGACGAAACCCAAGAGGTCGTTTCAGAGGTCGTGGAGGTGGAAGAATCCGAGGTGGAGGTCGTGGTTATGCTAGAGGCAATAGATCCCGAGCTTATCATGATGATGATAACAACCAAAACCGTGTTCAGAAATCGGTGAGAGGAAGAGGTCCTAGGCGCTATGAAGCTCTCTCTAAGAATACTCAGACTTCCACATCTCAGTACAAGCAGTGAGTAGTCATTTTCCCACTTTGTACTTCAGCTTCCTTTTCTGGTTCTTGGATAATTAAAATGTGATTTTATATTTTTGTTCGTCCAGATCTGGAAAACCTCAAGAATCGACATCAAATACTGGCACGGGGAGACCATCTTCACAAACTTCAAGTATTCAGTCTAATCCAGTTCTTCCTAGAAAACAAGTTTTTGGTTCAAGCTTAAATTCTGCTTCACCTCCATTTTACCCCTCTGGGTCATCCAATCAAGACATTTCTGGAACTCAGAAAAGGGATTTGCAAAGTGGGGCCACCAACAGATCCTTTTCATCTTCAATGCAAATGGAAAATAATTTTCCAGTATCACAGTCTGGTTCATATGTGAGAGGAAAGAATGTGGTTGATTCCCTTAGACATGATAGGCAATATGTGGACGCTCTTCGCCCTGTGTCTGGAAAAACTCTGGCTAATGCTCATTCGCAGTCCTCAGTCCCTTCTGTTTCATCAGTCAATACAACTCAATCTCCTAATTCCAGGGTTCAAGGCAGAGGTTTAACCATTAATGGACCCCCGAACTATCAAACAACTTATTCAGCTAGCCAAACTGGTAGAGGTTCTGTGCAAATTCCGCCGCTAGCTGTTCAGCAGAGACCACTTCAAACTCAGCTTCAGCCTTCACTACGAATATCGACTCAACAATTTGAACAGCGAGCTATTAGTGGTAATCAAGATTTATCTCCTCCACAAGGTCCATTGACAAATGCATCTGAAGTTGGAGAGATAGATTCACCTCCAGGCTCAAGCAAATCAAAGACGTCATTAGTTGCTAAGGGAAAAACTAGCAACCAGGATACAGGAATGGGATTTCTCTATGGTGGAGCTCAGGTTATTGGTGCGACAGGGGCAATGGCTCTCAACCCTAACGATCAGAACTTTTCTGGTACTCCAGCAATGTTGCCAGGTTTGTGTTCTTCATGACCCATCTTTTCAGTTTCCTGAGAGATTCCATTGGCACCGTTGCACATATGATGCTTTTGGAAAACCTTGATATATAGTCGGTTGACTTGTACCCTTTCTTTTCTTTTCTAGATGAAATGGACCATATGGTGCCTGAACATCTGTATCTTATTCATTGAGAACTATCATCATTCCAATCCCTGTATTAGAATTTCTTGTTTTTTCTACAGTTATGCAATTTGGGGGTCAGCATCCTGGTGGTCTTGGTGTTCCTGCTGTTGGTATGGCCTTCCCTGGATATGTTGCTCAACCACAGCTTGGTTTTGGGAACTCTGAAATGACTTGGTATGTACCCTCAACTCAGGAGATTCAATGGTTATTATCCCTCAAGCTGCCGGTGTTTTTATAACCAAGATGCAATCTAAAATGGATTTATAGCAGCTATAGTTTGGAAGAAATTAATTTTGCAATCTGCAATATTAATCAGTGAAATGTTTTCCTCTCTCCACATTTTGTATAGTTTAATCGCTGCAATCTCTTCTTTATTCCTTCTTCATCCCCTTCTTCGTTTTGAGTATTAGGTTTCCAGTAATCACTGGGGCTGCTGGGGCATTAGGAGCTGCTGGGGCACTAGGAGCTGCTGGGGCATTAGGAGCATCTTACTGTTCACCCTACATAGCTCTTGATGGAAATTATCAGCCTCGTTCTTCCGGACAGACATCTTCCTCTGTTGCTTCCAGGCAAGTGTTGTTGTGATGTTGCATGATCCATTGATTCCTATCATATCATAGATTCACGTGTCTGCAGATGAAATATAGGGTCAAGGGTGGAGAATTTCAGGGGAAAAGATGTGTTAACAGTTAATTCCCCCAAATTAGAGAACCTATATTTACAAAAAACACCAATTTGTAAAACCCAACTTTTGGTCTAGAGATGAGAATCAATGTTACAATGAGAATCCACTATACAGCCAAAACGTATTGGATTGTGACAACAATTAGACAATTTGACCTGATACTTAAAACCTTGTTTGTAGTGGGTGACATAAATTTGACCAGATACCATGCTATTATCTATCCCCGTACACTTATATCATGGCTCATCTTTAAGTCCTTGACTGTTTGCCTTAGTCAATACGAGATTACTAGGTATATTAAGCGGTCCAATGGTGTTTCTTGTTTTGCCAATGATCTTTTGTTTGATGTTGAGAACATAAAATGATTAGTTTGTAGGTTATAAATGAGGAGAGAAACTTTTGCAACTAAAATTTTACTAACCAAAGAGGACAAAAACATGTTTTACAGCATCTATTGGAACCAACATCGATAATGGAACTGCTGAAACATACTACTGTAATTGACCAGGTTCTAAGTCACTTTCCCTCCGAAATTCCCAAAACTGATACTCCTAGAGAATTGCCCTAATTAAGAGTACATTTTAATATGAATAAAATGAAGTTATTAACTAATATTAATTTTACAGTAATTAATAATCAATTAATTATTAATATAATTAATTATGTAATAAAATATGATTATTTTAATTAAGTGTTATTGATACCTAGTATTCATTAAGCATCATAATACTAACTCCTTAACATAACAATATAACACTAATTAGAGTATGTATGAATATTATAACTAATTAACTAAATATTATTATTATAAGTTATTATCATCGTCATCATTATCCAAGCCTCTTCTATTAGAATGATGTTGGCTATGGAGCATGAGAAAGCTCTTTGGCAAAGTTTTATGATCGGTTGTCGACCTGATGTCAACCTACTATTTTGGTGCCTCCTAGCAAAGGTAGCCATGAGCATAAGGGGGACCATACCATAAACCTAGGTGGCTAGTTGGCAAATAGGTTGACGTACCTTTTGGATTGTTGTTTAAGCTCATGCAACCAAGAAGCATCCTCCAAGTTCCTGTAGACTAATAGTCTAAAACAAAAAAGGAACTATGACAATTTTCTATGGGGAATTACATTAATCTCTATGACACATTATGTCAAAGAGCTAAAGAATGACAATTCCAAAAAATATTATTATAAATTGTAATGTAAAAAAATTATTAGAATCCAACTTTTATACCATATTCTCTCCAGAAGAGAGGATGTGGGAATATATAATTTGCCATTCTACATTCTCTCCAAAAATAGGATGTGGGAATATATAATTTGGGGGGAAACAAGTGGGGACATGGTTTGGGGTGTGTAATGATTACCCCAAATCCACCCCCAAAACATTGTGAAATCCTGACTTTTTGAATATGGGCCAAATCAACTCCAAATACCAAACGCCGCCTTAAAGGATGCAAGGCCACCTTGCTTCTTTTAGGGTAATTCTAGTTTTTTTCCCTTGCTCTTTATCCCTTTAGCCCAATAGCTTGTCATTGAAGAACCTTTTCGTACAAACATTTATTAAGAGTGGAACAATACTAGCCAGTATTCATTTCTTCTTGCTAGGAAGGCAAGTAGGGTAGCATGCAAAGATTGATAAGCAAAAGACATACCAACCTACTAGGAGTCATCTTGATCAAACAAAGTAGTTGGTTGTTAAACATTCGTGCTAAGAAGTGGAAGAGTGAAACTAGAAAAAAGAAATACTAGAATAAGCAAGAGTGAAGAGACTAGATGAATGTTGATTCTCTTGAATGATTTGATGATAAAGGATGGAACTGTTGAATAGAAGAAATTAATGTGATTTGGTATAATTTATATGATCTTATTAAGTTGCAAAATAGATTCTGAAAGTATCTAAAGCCGTTGGATAGAAATAATGTTAATGGTGGATGAAGGAATTTGTAGAGCTAATTAAGGTAATAAGAGAATCCTATAAAGGTGTCAAAAAAAATGTAGGGATGCATTTTTTCTGAGAGAGATAAACTAGCAAAGAAGGAAGTTACAAAAGCAGTTAGTAAATCTAAATCCTGGGCTTACTATGATTTGTATATGAATATAATAAGCTAGAACTTAGAAGCCAGAAGCGGGAGCAGGTACGGAAGCGGGGGCGGGGGAACGTGACTACTTAGAAGAGTCTAAAATGAGAGCGTGCGCTAATAATTGCTTTATGTTTATTAATTAATGTTATCTAATAAATATCTTAATATTTATTAGAATTTATAAGGTTTATTTCAAAGTGGCAGAGAGATCATTCACATGTAGATTTTTTATGATGTCAAGGTAAGTAATCTTTAGTTTTTTGCTACTTTGATAAATGTGTATTAATTTTTTTTCAACTTTCTTTCCAAAATTTATGTCCTCTGTTAAAATTATGGTCATACGATAGGAAGCGCTCATGTCATGGGGAAAACGCGCTCCCATCTCCGGAGACACGAGCTCATGTCATCGGAAAAACGAGCTCATGTCATCGAAAAAACGAGCTCCCACATAAGAATTGCCGAATTACTGAGATTCGTTGACCTCTTAGAGGAGTTTCTGGCTTCGAAGAGCTAGAAGCTAAAGAGGAGTAGAAGATAATTCTTTATATGTAGGAAAGCATAGTTTACAATTACGGCCGACACCGATCCGATACGACCGATACCGATACGATTTGGCATGTCCCGATCCGATACCGACTGATATCCGATACTGACCGATACCGACATCGGGGGTCTCTTTTTCCGGTCAATTTGGCAAAGAAAATTGAACCAAAAAGACCAACCGACAAGGGTGTAAAAGCATAGTAAGGTTGTAAAAGTATGTAAAAGAAGAAAACTTATCTATCGCATGTAAACCAATCGGCAAGGATGACTACAATTTCATGCATGTAAACCAATCGACAAGGATGACTACAATTTCATTCAATTTTAGAACTACTAAGAAACAACGCTGAAAATACTTAAAATTCTGCCTAAATGTATAGAATATATTTTCTAAAATGTTAATAATTTATTAATAATATTTGCTTTCTGATACCCAAAAAAAAATCCGATACTCCGATCCGAAACCGCCGATCCCAATACTCATAGAAATGGTATGATACCAATTACGATACCGCTATTATGAACCTTGGGTAAAACTATTAGGACAATGGTGATGAATACCATATGTGATGCGTTTGCTTGCATGCATCACAAATACACACATTTAAACTTGTCTTTAGTTATCTGAATGTTGCATTAATATTTGTATAATTATTGAAGAATATCATCTTTTAATGACTTGCAGCAGAGAGGATGGTGCAGCAAAGCCTGCCACTGCAGTGAAACCTCAGCAAAAACCCGGTAAACTGTGAATCCACAATTTTCTTGTGTTTAGTACCCTCTCTCTGTCTGTATGTGGGTGTGTGTACAAGTGTACATGTAACATTGTTACAGTTTGAAACTTTATTGACCTTTTGTCTACAGAATCAGTAAATGATGAATTTGGGCAACGGCAGAACAAGCCTCGCAGGCAAGTTCAATTTTTTTGGTTGTTACCTAATACATTGATTGTTATTTGCAACATAAGCATTGATTGTTATTTGCAACAGCATTTTGATACTTACTGATTTTTTTTGTCAAAAATATTTAAATGATTGCCCATCTGTTTATGTATTTGATTCCATAGCAGATACTCGGAAATGAACTTTGGGCAGTGAATTACTTGTATTAAAATGAGTGTATTTGAATAAGCACCTTGAGGTTAGTTTCCTATGTATTCATCGTATGTACACTCTAGAGTTTGCTAAGTGTTCTGTTGTTAACTATGATCATTTCTGTATGACAGGCCTGCCGTCTGTGCTCTTCAACTTCTGATCTACAGCACTTGGGCTGCTTAATGCCCCAATATAGCTCGGTACATATTCTTTTGCGTCTTGCAGGCTATTATAGTAATATCTAAAATAACCTCTCGTTTGCATTTTGTAACTAATACATCTAGGGGGTTGTTAATGGTGTTGTCATTTGATGTTGAAAACATTCAATATTACATGTTTTATTGATGCTAGTTTTAGGTACTTGTATTGCTCAATTGACGTATCATGATCATAGTCAAATAATTCTTGAATGTTTGATTTTTTTTTTTTGCTAACTATTCGCCAAAAGATGAGAAACCGAACATATGTGCCATTAATTTGTGGATTAACGACTAAATCACGAATATTCAGAAAAACCGCTAATAAAACAATTATTCGTGATTAATACGTGTTTTATTCGGTACAATGCAAATTTAGCTGCACTCATCTGGCCGACTAAAGATTGTCATGCACTTCTTGATGTAAAGCCGATATATATATATATATATATATATATATATATATATATATATATGAACTTTCAACCTCGCCAAATTGCTCAACTTGTGACTGTAAGAAAATCTGTTGGAAATGAACTTGAAAGGTTTTTGCATTCACACTCATGCCAGATGAGAATAATATGATTGAAAGAAGTTTCATCATTCTTGTTGGCTGGGAAGAAAATATTGTAGTTGAGGAAAATTTTTCTTCTCAAGGAGTGTGGAAAACACTATGTAGAGCTGAATATGTGGTATGAGGAACAGGAGTGTACACAAAACAAGGAGTGTTAATCATACATCTTGGTTGAAAGAAGTCCAATTAGTGGGGAACCAAATAGCTCTACTTTGAGGCTGGACTTAATCTGGTCCAGATTGTGCAAAAATTTAGGAGTAATCTTTTACTGATAAAGCCAATTCAATTAGTGGAACCAAATAGCTCTACTTTAACTGGTTAAATCCTTTTTTTTTGTATAGTATTGTGTATTGTGGGAATGGTAGTATACATTTCAAAATGTCACTTGCATGTGGTATAACAAGTTTTAGCCGAAAGCAGTAGTGTGCAATAATTAAGAAGCTGCGCAATAATTTAAGGCTGTGTTTGATTGGGCTTTTTTTCCATAGAAAATATTTCCACCACAAATTTTCCACCAATTGTAGTGTTTGATAGCTTATATTTTCCATGGAATTATTTTCCAAAAAGCTATCATTTTCCATATTTTCTTCTAAAATGGTGGAAAATGAAACTTGTCTAACCCATAGGAAAATATCATTATCCATGGAAAATAACTATTTTCCGTGGAAAATAATGACAATCAAACAACCAAATTAAGTTTTTCCATGGAAAATTTTAAAATTCCATGGAATTTTTTTCCTAGGAAAATAATTCCATGGAATTAATTTCTTTTCTACGTATTTTCCACCTTGCAATCAAACACACCCTAAGAGTAATCTTATTGATAAAAGTTGATTCAATTAGTAGAAGTAGGTAACACAATTATAATTGCTCAAATTTGTTTTCTTCTAGCATTGTTGGAATAGTAGTATACATTTCAAAATGGCATTTGCATATGATGGTATAGCTGATGTTTTAGCCCAGAGTAGTATAGTTGGGCTTCATCTGGCCGAGGGCGTGAACTTCTAGCTGAGGGCGTGAACTTTTAGTTACTTTCGTTTGGTTAGGACCAAAGTTGTAAAAATCGCTAGTCGGGTCGTTAGTCGATTCGCGGGGACTAGGAATTAATCAGATTAATCGAGGGACTAGTCGGATTAATCGGTTTGAGTTTTTTTAATTATATATATATATATATATATATATATATATATATAATAAGGGAGGTGAGGTGCCACCTTATGGGTGGTGGCTATGTGTCACCACCCCATGCTATCATTATGCACCAAAAAGTGTGCAAGTGCATGATGATAGCATTGGGGGGGGGGGGGGGGGGGGGTTGACATATAGCCACCTCAAGGTGGCACCTCCCCTCCCTTATTCTCTCTCTCTCTCTCTCTCTCTATATATATATATATATATATATGCAGTAAAAAATAATATCTATGCAATATATGCTATATGTCATCAAAGTATTCACTTAAGTACCCAAAAAATATGTACGCAATATGTCCTTGGTATGCACATTTTCTGAAACTTCTTCTCCTTCTCTGTCTGTTGCTTTTAGGTTTTTGAAAGAACTGAATTTCGGGTCGAATTTTGATTTTTTTTGCCTTTTTTTTGGGAACCGAGGCCTAGTCGGCTGCCTATGTCTGATTATTGCTTGATCCTATTTTTGCCGACTTGCCCCCCTAGTCGAGTCGGCAAAGGCCGACTACCGACTAGTCGGGGACTAGTCGGCCGACTAATCGGATTTTTCAACAGTGGTTAGGACTATTACGAGAGGCACCCTGTTCTCGAGTCTTCTTACAGGTTCTGAATGGTTAGCATTTACATTTATGATTATTAGAAAAACATTTGAAGAAATGTGAGAAACCCAAATCCAGCCAAGCTGCTTAAGGAAGGATTGTCGTGGTGTCTCTAAAAAGTTGGTTATTTTGGAGCTATATGGCATGTTAGTTGGGGCTAACCCCTAATTGTAAGATCAGATCAAATAGCTAATTAAAAAAATTGAGTATATGCCCTCTACATGTTATGGTGATGCTTATAATTGTTTGTTATATGCACTGGGCCAATATGATTTTCCTTTGGGCATGTATAGGGACTTCATGTGTAGATGGTTTGACCAATATCAACATTGGCTAATGCTTTCCTAGGGTTTTTGTCATATTACTGCTAATGGAATTATTGCAATTGATCTCTTGGTATTATTGCAATTGATCTCTTGGTACTATTGTTACTTCAATTTGTTCCGAGCTAGCTAGTAGGTCTATCTGTGAAACTGGACTCATGTTCATGATCAACAGCATCTACGTGATACTGTTGGGCAGATATTTGATGAATACAAAAATAAATTTGATCAATGCAGTAGATTTTAAAGTTGATTATAAATCAGAAAAGAGTACTTATCCCTTGTATAACTGTGCACACACGTACGCCCATCCCGTGCTTGCATGTTTTTTTTATTTTTTATTTTATTTTATTTTTTTTCTGTTTTTTCCTTGTGGGGGGTTGGGGGGGGGGGGGGGGGGGGGGGGGGTGGGGAGGGGATGTGTTGGGTGTGTGGGGGTTTTTTTTTTTGTCAGCAGCCAAGGTTCACAATCGGTCGGCAATTTTGGGTCAGAGTATCGACTAATCGTTCCTGAAAGCCAAAAATGATAAAAAGTATTTTTAAGAAGGTAGAAAAATATTTGATATATTTAGCATAATTTTATACAGTATATGTTTTTCTCGTTAGTTCCTTAAATATTTAATAGGCTAATTAGCCTAAATACTCATGGACTTTCATGGATTGTAAGTTAGTATCCTAAACTATTAGAATTGACAACTTGTTACCCGAAACCATTGAACTAAGCAACTAAATACCTTGACCTTACCAATTTGTAACTTGCTACCTTATGTTAGTGAGGTAGGGTACCGATAAGAAATATGAAAATATGAAGGGTCATTGTTTATGACACAAGGGTTGGCAACTTTTTGCAAATTTGGAAAATTTTGAATTATTTTGTTGCATAATAGTTTAGGGTAACAAGTTAGTCAATTTTAATAGTTTATGGTAGCAACTTGCGAATCTTCGAAAGTTTAGGGTATTTAGTTGCAAATTAGACTTATCTAATAATTCTCTGTATTGTTTAAAGTTTGAAATAAACCAAAAGTTTGCCATTCCTGGATTTTCATTGGCGGATACTGGAATTTTGCAGCTATATAGTGCCTGTTCATGCTGTTGTGGAAGTGCGGAGACCTTAACATGGCTGGGTGGTGGCATTCTGTAGTTTGAACTGTGGTGAGCTGCCCAACTTGGTGTTTGTTTTTCCTGAGACCTGCTTTTGCTCTTATTAGTATTAGATTATTAAGTTACTTGGTTCAAATACTTTGCAGGTTGTTTGTATCTGTGGTGGAAAAAACTTGAGAGGAGCAAAAACAGGCTTCAACAAAAAATAGTTGAAACAATAATTTGCACCTGTTCTTTCTTTCCTTCCCCTTCTTTTGTTTTATAGTTTTGTATGATTCGTCTGTGACAGACTTCTTGTGGGTAATAACCCTGTCTTCCCTCGTCGGGATATACAGCTTGTTTTTAGTATATATATATATATATTCCCCCTGCCTTGTCTGGTTGAGATTGTAATGGCCGAACCATGCTTTCCTTCTTTGGTTGCCACCTCCTTCCAACTACATACATGTATATGTTAAAGTGTGTTCTATCTCCACTATAAGGTCTTGTTTGGTTCGTGGAATTATCGGGTTGGAAAATGAAAGATGAAAGTGATTACTTTCTTATGTTTGGGTGCCAAAGGAATTGAGGAGGAAAGGAAAGTGATTCTCAATGGAAGGAAAATTATGGGAAAAAGTGATTCGATCCAAGTAAGGAATTACTTTTCCACATTCAAGTATTCATTTATTTTCAAACACTGGAAAGAAAAATCAATGGAAATTGTAATTTTTCAAAGAAAAATAAGTGCTAAGGAATTGATTTCCTTTCCTTTCCATTCTGCGAATCATCCATGATCAATCATATTCATAAATCTGTAAAAATATTGTCCATCAGTCCGGTTCCATTCCGAATCGACCTCAAAATGGACCGAGAAATAGAAAAACTATAAGGAGAGCCGGATCGTATAGGAGACGAAAAGAACCAACCTAATCCAAAACTATTTTTTCTTTTTGTTTATGTGCTTTCATCAACTCCAAATGACTAGAACAAAACTATTTTTTGTTAATAAATTATCCTCTAAAGCTTTTTTTTCCCTCATCTCTCAAGTCATCTTCATTTATACAAGCAAAGTCTTGCTTGTTGCAGACAACCAGTCTTAGTAATTTGTTGTGATCTCTATGTGCACGAGGCACAAGACAACAATCTTGTAACTTGTTGTAATTTTTATGTGGCATGAGGCACAAGACAATATTTACAAAAGCTTATTCAATGCAAAGTATTTAGATGCTTATTTTTTTCAACTTCCAAGACAACTTTAGCATAGTGGTATTAGAGCGGGCATCCAGAGGAGCCGATATGGTTCGAGTCTCCAATTATGTGTGTGCGTGAGAATTTAAAAAAAAAAAAAGCTTATCCAATGCAAAAGTATTTAGATGCTTATTTTTTTCAACTTCCAAGACAACTTTTTCTCTTTCTTTCTTTTGCTAATGTTTTTTTTCATAATGGATGGATATGAAAGTGAACATATTGTCAAGCACATTATTTAGAACTAGACAACTATCTTCACAATGTCTTTTATAACTTTTGTCAGATAAGCTTCACAATTTACTTGACAATTGTATTAGAGAAAATTTTTTAAATAAATTTTGTCATACCTATGCAACAACTTTTTTTTTTCAAAGTCACAGTAGGGTCAGAGATGCTCCGTTGGATTGTTTGGTTGCATGTAAGTTGGATATCCTATGCAACAAAAGTTATGGTAATTAATGTTGCATTGTTTTGGTTTCAATAAATGCTACAGTAATTAAAATAGATAATATTTACTACACGGAGGTTGTAGTCAATCATGAATTCAAATGATTTAAATTTAAATATTGGAGTAATGCTCAATTTGCTATTTTTATTTTTTAAATTTAAAATGAATGAGAAATTATGAGAGAAGAGTGTTTGTAACTTATATAATTATTTTTAATTTGAACTTGGATGGAAAAGTATAAAATTCAAGAAAATTTATATACAATTATTTTAAAATCCTTTAAAATCTATTAAATTTTTTTTTTTTTTTAGAAATACAGCACGTGCGAGCTCAGTTAAATCGTGTGTCTTCCCGCACCCGATTTTTAGCTGGTCGTCATGTCGCTTCGGACTCTTCGTGCTGATCCTGTCCGCACTGGCTTTTTCATCATCGTCCGGCACGTACGTCTCGCACTCCGCGCGCACCAGAGCCTCACGGCGGCTGACGTCTTTCGACGTCAGCAACTCAACGCCACGCTTAGCCTACGACGCCGAAGGCATCCCCGCGTCTTCACGACGCCTACGACGTCGGTTCCGCTCAGCCACCCGTTCTATGCGCACGACGTCCTTACGAAGTCTTCCCGACGTCTATTGGGCGCCGCACGACGGGTCGCGTGGTCAGCCGTCGTTTATACCCGTGGTAGAATGGTGCCGGTCCTCGACCGTCCGCGCGACGTCCTAGCCGATGAGTTTTCATGCACGGGACGTCCCATTCTGTCCCACGCCAGCTCAGATCGTGGCCATTTTTCGTCAGTCCTCCGACGTTGTGGATGTCCCGCATCGCACAGGCCATGCTCATCATTTAAAATCTATTAAGTAGAATCCCACAAAATTTGTCAAACTTTTCCAAAATTTGGATGTTTTTTAAAATTTTTATCGACTGCCACCCACTTTACAACAGCACAACAAATTAAAATTGATATAAATTTTTTTGTTATAGTTTGTACAACTGTTGCCTTTACTGCCAAGCAAAGAGTTCCTAACCAGCATTCTAATTCAAATAAGTGATCACATGAAGTTTCCGAGTGTCAATATAGTTTCGAAGATAGCACAGCAGGCATGTGAGTCACACGTGCTTAGCATGATCTCACATGAGAGGTTCCATCACAATAAGCCACTACTAATTATATCATAATAATAATGTTAGTCTATTTGCAAACAATCGATGGAAAAACTCAGTTGCAATCCCTAAGAAGAGATGCAAAGAATGCAGTTGCAATCCCTAAAAAAGAGATGCAAATAATGCTGATTGCGTAGCCTAAACGATTAAAAAAAAATCGAATCGCGTTTGCAATAGCGGTTTCTCGAAGGCAACAAGAGATGATCAACAACAGTTAGTCTCAGATTCTC
>JANAVB010015599.1:5675006-5677506 GCA_029216955.1 Iris pallida
CATCGTGTCCCTTTTCGTGTCCAAATCGGACACGAACTCGAGTATTGACAGTGCACGACACACTGTTCATCCCTGCTCACTGACACTTCATACTCACTGTAGACACGACGTGGACACTGAAAATTGGTGTGGACACGGGGGCAGTGTCTGCGCACACTCCCCCAAGGTTTCACGACACTTTGTGTCGTAGGGACACACGGACACGTGCACTGGTCGTGCACTGACAATACACGCACGCACTGTCAACTTCGCGCGTCGTGTCGCGCGGACACGACACAATGACACTCTGTTTTGCACGAGAGTGTAGCCCATCATGTGGGCTACACGTGGACAGAGCACGAGATTCCACGGGCTCGTGTCCGTGTGCACGAGACACGTGCATCTCTGCACGACGCGGCGCAGAACAGTGCGTATCAGTCGTGTTTTCACGACTGATACGGCCTTCGTGTCGTGTCCAGAGGACACGTGGACACGATACAGGCTACCTAAACCCTAGACCAAACCCTAGGCGAACCTACCCACAAGTGCACGAGACTTCTAGACACGTGTGCCGTGTCCTAGAGCGAAGTGGCACGCGTGCACGACGCTGTGCGTGTATACGAGTATCAGTGTTTACCCGAGTCGTGTTTTCTCGTGTTTGGACACGTGAAAACGTGTCGTGGTGTCGTGTCATGTCCTAGGACACTAGAGTTCTATGGGGGGTTAGTTACCAACCGTTAGTATCGAGTCTTAGCTCGATTGGGTTCGTGTAAAATTATCCCCATTTCCAGTAAACTGTGGCACTGTCACAGTTTTGAGATTAAATCTCATTTTGAAAAATCGAATTTGATTTGATTTTATTAATGATTTATGTATTAGACTAGTGTATTTTAGTGAGTATATGGTAGTATACATATATTTGAGGGTGTGGGTCGAATTTGAGGGGATTTGGATGTGTGTGTATAGTTATGTATATATATACATATCTATGTATATATGTTATGTGTGGTGTGTGTGGGTGTTTCCCTGTCTCAGGAAACCTGAGATACCCCCCCTTGTCTACTGTCCTCTCTCTCTCCCTCACTGTCCCACTTCTGCTCTCTCTCTTTTCTCTCTCTCTCTATTCTCTCTCTCTGTCCTTATGTCTTTACATATATTTGTAATATATGTATAGTTATATATATATATTATATTATTGTATATATATATATACATGATATGTGTATATTTATTTAGGTCTCTTAATGTATATTTAGTGTATTAATACATAGGGGTTGTATGTATATGATATCATATATGGGTATATGGGTGGCTAGTATCTAATTATATATATAGATATAGTGATATATATATATATATATATATATATGTATAACCTTTAGTTATAGGTTTATATTAAAACCTAGACTATGGCCTATGGCCAGGGTTATTGGCCTATGGTTGGGGTTAACCCTAAAGGCCAAAACCCACTATAAACCCTTGTTGACTAAAGGTTGACCAAAGTCAACCTTAGGTCAAGAGTGACCTAGTTAACCTAGAAATGACTAGGATTGACCTACAATGACTAGTTTAACTAGTTGACTAAAACCCTAACTAGTTGACTAGTGTTGACCTAGCCTTGACTAGATTTGACCATTGTTGACCAAAGTCACTATGGGTCAACCATGACCAAATTGACCTAGAAATGGCTTGGATGAACATAGAAGGACTTATTGACTAAGATTTGACTAAACCCTAGGCTATTAACTAGTTGGTTTAGGTTTGACCTATATATAAGTATATTATTGTGACTTGGATTTTGTGAAAGACCTATGTAGATAAGATATGTATGGGTTAAATTAGATACTTAGAGTTGAGTCATGACTTGAGATTGGAATATGGGATTAGCTTGAATATAGATTAAGGTTGGTATTATATATATGTATTTATGTGGTATACTTGTATAGTATTGGTTATATCTTACCTTGTGGTGTAGTACCTTAGATAGTCTAGATTGACCTAGCTTGACCATATTGACTAGTATTTGACTAGTCTGACCATTGATTGACTAAACCCTAGATACTTAACTAGTTTGACCCTATTTGACCTTGTTTGACTTTAATTGACTTAGTTTGATTTCCTGTAACCTAGTATGAAGTGACCTAGTTTGACTATTAGAGTTTACCAAGAGTTGACTTTTGACCAGATTGACCTAGAATCATGTAGTATGCATTGTATACTTTATTTTTACCATTGTGGATACATTGTGACTTGTATGCTCTGATTAGGAGCCAGACACCTCTCCTCAGACAGTATATCCTCTTCAGACATTCAGCTTCAGGCGAGTACATTCTCTGACCGTTTCATACTTGTTCAGGCTTTTACTTCTCGCTCTAGATTACTTTACTTGTTGCTGTCACGTTGGTAACACGGATTGGTACTAATGGATCTTTACATGAGATGTTATCCCCTCGGAGCATCGGGTACTTCATGTTATGTGTGTTTCACTATCATCATGTACACCCATGCTTTCATTATTTAT
>JANAVB010015599.1:5682506-5727506 GCA_029216955.1 Iris pallida
AAACGTCTGCTTCAAGATCTATTAAACCAATCAATGGATTCAGGTACGCTTTTGCATTTATTTTGTTCTTCATCTCATGAATCAACAGGCAATAATTTCTATCAAGTGGTATCAGAGCCTTCCTTGTTTGATTCATGAGTTAAAAGTTTTCATATTCAATTTTTCTGTTGTTTAGGAACCCTTAGATCTTTAGATCTAAAATATATATATATATATATATATATATATATATATATATATATATATATATATATATATATATATATATATATATTTATTTTTATTTTTTTTTATTTTATATATATATATATATATATATATATATATATATATATATATATATATATATATATATATATATATATATATATATATATATTCATTAGGGTTATGGTTCCCAACTCATATGGCCACTAAAGAGAAGGTTTTTCTCTATTCTCTTCTATATCCTCAACCCCATAAAGAAACGTCTGCTTCAAGATCTATTAAACCAATCAATGGATTCAGGTACGCTTTTGCATTTATTTTGTTCTTTATCTCATGAATCAACAGGCAATAATTTCTATCAAGTGGTATCAGAGCCTCCCTTGTTTGATTCATGAGTTAAAAGTTTTCATATTCAATTTTTCTGTTGTTTAGGAACCCTTAGATCTTTAGATCTAATTTAATTTTAGGATTTTTATTGTTCAATGTCTAGATTTGTCGTTTTGAACATCGAAGTGGTTGATTACTGTTCTGATGCTCGTTGATTTAGTCCAATTTTTTTGATCTATATTGTAGTTTATGGAGCTGTATGATTGTTGTTGAGTTCTTGATATATGAATTCAGTCATAATTCTTCTTCTTGACACCCTATAATCCTCGATTGCAAGAGAAGGACTGGGTGTTTCACTGCAATCTAGCGATTACTCCTGTTTGATTAAAAAAAACTTTAGAATGTCTATGCAGACGTTCCAGTGAAAATTTAGCAGAAACATCATATTTTCCTTCCAAAAATCAGTATATTCTTTTCTAGGAGTAATAATGGTATCTTTTGTGGTGAATTCTTATGAATAGGCTAGTCAGCATATTCTTTTCTTGGAGTAATAATAGTAATTTTTGTGGTGAATTCTTATGATTAGGTTGTTTACTTGTTTTATTGTGATTGGGTAAACTAGGACATTGATTAATAATAGTGAGTCCGTTGTGGATCTATGGTGCTTTTCTATTTGTTTGGGGAGTGGATTTGCCTATGTTGGGCACAAATACCATACGGGGACAGAATGGGGGCGTCCGTGCATGAAAACTCAACGGCTAGGACGTCGCGCGAGCGGTCGAGGACCGACACCATTCTACCACAGGTATAAACGACGGCCGACCACGCGGCCTGTCGTGCGACGCCGTATAGGCATCGAGAAGACGTCGTAAGGACGTCGTGCGCATAGAACGAGTGGCTGGACGACATCGGCTGTTGTAGGCGTCATGAAGACGTCGGGGACGCCTTCAGCGTCGTGGGCGAAGCGAGGTGTTGAGTTGCCGGCGTCGAAAGACGTCGGCCGTCCCGTAAGGATCTGGAGCACACGTAGTGTGCGAGGCGTACATGTGGGGCGATGATGAAAAAAACCAGTGCGGACAAGATCCGTACGAAGAGTCCGAAACGACATGACGATCGACTAAAAATCGTGTGCGGGGAGACACACGATTTAACTGAGCCCACACGTGCTATTAAAAAAAAGAAAAAAACTAAACGGGGACCACCGACACGAACACGATACAAATTTTGCACGACAACCATTTGGAGTGCCCATGCCTTCCTAGAAATACATATTGTAAACTATATGTTTCAATATATTTCTAAATGTGTCGATTACTTGGTAGTTACTATATAGAAGAGAATCGTGGGTTGACTCATTGCATTAATATGGTCTTCTTTTATTTGCATTCGTCACAGTATTTTCACGAAATGCTTAAAGATGTCAGCAAGATGGTTGATTAGTTATTACTTTGGTAAAATTAGCTAGTACAAAACCCCATACAACATATAGCCTTAATATCAAATTATTTTATGGATTCAGTCATGCTTTAAGTCATGCAAAAGGCATAATAAGAAGATATGGAACTCCATAACATTTTTTTACTTGTTGGAGTTTTTGTATCATGTCCTATATGTTGTTCTCTGGATGCATATTTTTAGTAGATTATTATATGAATTTTATTAGGTTATAATGCTCAATTTTGTCAAATTAAAATTCATGGTTATGCTTATGATTATTGTAGGCCTCAAAAAAAATGAAAGTCACGCTGCGTTGATCAAGACAGAGTCAAAAGTTACGCTCAGTTGATCCAGACAATATAGACAAATCACGCTGGAAGACAGCTCATTATTTGTCAAAGAGTAATTATGACTGACAGCACAACAGTCGAAGAATATCTCTTCGTATGCCATGTATACACAGAATTCGAGAGATCATCGCCGTCTATCGCGTGATTTTCGAAATCTTCTTCAGCAAGACTCAGCCTTCGTCGAGTTGGCGTACCAAAAGGGTTTCTTGTCATTTAATGCGACTGACAAAGCAATCACTGTCAGAGATTTTGTGTCAGTCGAGACACGCCGAATCAAGACAGCTGGCAGTTCTATCTCAAGTCTGCGTGTATTTGTGATCTTTATCTCAAGTTTGCATGGATTCTGAAGTTTTCTTTCTCAAGTTTGCGTGGATTTTGAAGTTCTTTGCCTCGAAGTCTGCGTGGATCCTGAAGCTTCCTGCCCCAAGTTTGCGTGGATTTTGAAGCTTTCTACACCGAGTTCGCGTGGATTTCGTCTTCAACAAATCTGCGTGGATTTTATCAAATTGGAGTACGTGGCAGCCATGCCACTGATCTCTCGCCTGCGTGTCCTGTAACTTGCACACGACTCATACATGATTGCCATGTGTCCAACAGTTACAGGCCACGTCCAGTAACTGCTCACAGCCTTGTGTATGTTAAATCCTGCGTGATTTTTAACTAGGCATAGGCTGTGAAGACAGTTATCTTTTCAGTTATTATTTTTGACTCTATAAATAGAGTTCTTTTTCTCATTCATTGTACAGATACATTGATATCTACTGTCAAAATTTTGAGAGCTTTTCTTCTTCGCATAGTCCAAGGGATAAAGCGATCGTCTTCTAGATCGGATTCCTACAGTTGTAATTTTCCCAGAAACACAACAAATAAAGAGAATTTCTTTATGGAAAACAAATTGGCGACTCTGCTGGGGAAAACCATCTCCTCTTCTGAGATGGTAACAACTCAATGCGACACTTCGTCAATCGGCTCGATGAAGAAGGTGATGACGATCAAATTCGATCAACTCGCCTATGAAGAAATGCAGCGGGCTAAGGGTGGCAAGCCCACTCCAGCCTCCATCATCACTGCCAAGTCGAAGGGACACTCTGTCTATGTCCCTAAGAATCAGTTGGCAGTCAATGGTGAAGTCTCTGCCACAGTGTCTACTCCTACCTCTGGCAAGAACTCCACTGCAAGCACGCACACTCTTGTGCGCTTGAAGATGACAGTAATCAAAAGTCACGTTGACAGTACTGGCTCCTTAGCCAAATCTGTTCCAGCGTACAAATTCAACCCTAAAAGTCACGCTGACAGTACTGGCTCCTTAGCCAAATCTGTTCCAGCGTGCAAATTCAACCCTAAAAGTCACGCTGACAGTACTGGCTCCTTAGCCAAATCTGTTCCAGCGTGTAAATTCAACCCTAAAAGTCACATTGACAGTGCTGGCTTCTTAGCCAAATCTGTTCCAGCGTGCGAATTCAACCCTAAAAGTCACGCTGACAGTACTGGCTCCTTAGCCAAATCTGTTCCAGCGTGTAATTCTAAAATTAAAAGTCACGCTAACAGTACTGGTTCCTTAGCCAAACCTATTTCAGCGTGTATTTCATCAGAGAAGAATAACTCCTTAGTTATCTCTTCTTCTTTACCGAGTTCTACTAGAACTGGGGGTGGTCTTCCACACAAAGTCCCTTCGAAAAGGAATAACTCTTTAGTTGTTTCTTCTGCTCCTGTAGTTTTTACTTCAGGAACAGCTTTGACTGATACTTTTGTTATTCAAAGGAAAGGAGATGGTCTTTTGACTACTCTTCCTTCTGGACATTCTATGTCTCAAAATCTGATTGAGTCTAAGAAGAAATATTCCTTAATATCTTCTCCTATGACTTTTTCAAATTGGGCACAGTATCTGTCCATTAAAGAGGGTCTGTTACCAACTCCTAATCAAAGGAGTGGTTCAACTCTTCCTTCTCTGCAAATATCCAGATCAATGGAGGGAAAACTCCTTGTTTCCATAATGTGTTACCTTCCACTGATTTAAGAACAAAACTCAGCACTTCTGGTGTTAAGAAACCATACCAATTGGATATGAAGATAAAAGATCCAGATGCAGAATATGCAAGAAATTATGTGGCTCATATTAATCACTCTTTGTATAATCAAGAGCCATTAAGACCCAAGAACAGGAAGTATACTCCTCAATCTTCACAAACAGATTTACGGAAATATCTTCAACAGAAAAGAAGGAGTAATTCTATGTCAAAGGAACATGCTGAATGTGACTTCTATTCAAGAGTCATAATTCAGTGCAGATGTCAATCAACGGTTCAAGACCATGGTGATCATGAATGTGACTTCCAGCCAAGAGCCACAATGCAATGCAGATGTCAAACTAAACGACAGTCTGTCTTCAATAGGATTCAGTATGAACCTATGCCTGATGAAGATGAGCCTTTGTTTGCCTCTGTCAACATGACTTCTCGGGACACCGGGGGTAGAGTTGATAGTCCAGATGGAGTATATAGAAACACCAGAGCAAGAGTCCTGGCTTCTAGTCAAAGAAATTTGATCCCTGAAATTGATTCTGAATTCCTTGGAGAATCTAACTTTCCACCTCTTCCTACTGGGGGTAGTTCTCCTATAATTGACTTTGATGCACGAAGCAATGATTCAGAGCATACAACATCTACTAGTTCATCAATAATTCCTCGTACAGTCACAACTTATATGGTTGATAGGAATACTGATAAACCTTCTTCTTCCTTGACTCCTCAAGATCAAAGAATTGCTTCTTTGGAACAACAAATGAAGTCTATGGCTGATACTATGAAGTCGATGTATGAACTCATGGCAACACAGATGCAAAATCGACAGACTGTACCAGATGCCATACCAACTGACACTGATATGAGTCCAGTACAAGTTCCTCCAGCAGTACAATCTAATACTTCTGGACCAGCTCAACCAAATCCTAGTCTCTCTGGAGCTGGGGGTAGTGCTTACAATGCTGTTCCTCCTCCCAACTATTCTCTACAAGCCACAACTCCACAATCGTCGAGAGTTGTCTCTAAAGAATTGAAGAATCTCAAAACTCAATTCGAGGCATTCAAACAGAAGGATGGTTTACAAAGGTTAGGCATCAAGCAGCCTTATCCGATAGAATGGAAGCAAGTATCATATCCTCCTAAATACAAGCCTCCTACTATCTCATTCTATGATGGAACCACTTCTCCAAGTCAGTTTATTAATCACTTTGAAGTGATGACTGATCAACTGCAACCAAGTGATGCCCTCCTTACTCGGGTATTTATTGGATGTCTCAAGGGAATGACTTATGAATGGTATAGGAGTCTCTCAGATGGGAGCATTACCTCATTTGCTGGTTTCAAACAGATGTTTCTTGAAAGGTTCTATGAAGGGCTTAATGACATGACTATGTCTGCTCTTATTAGAATCAAGCAGAAAAATAATGAATCTACAGAGGAATACATTGAACGGTTTCGAAGAGAAGCTCTGAAGATGCCTCTTGGAACTCCTGATGCTATCACCATTGACACGTGCAAATCAAACTTGTTGCCAATCATCAGTATGTGGACAGGGTCCACTCAATTTCAAGATTGGCCTTCCTTCATAGTCAGTGCCAAAGCTGCAGAAATCAGTACTGAAACCTTCAAAGGTTTAGGAGTGCAGATGACTCCTAAAGAAACAGGACAAGGTGCTAACAATAAAAACAATGCTCGCAAAGAAAAAGAAACTCTTGAAGTTAATCTTCAGAGCAAAGATGCATCAAATGTTCAAACTCCTGCCTCTACAACTCAACAATCAAGAACACCTCGCCCCAAAAAAGAATATTCTTTTGATGACGACGATGTCCTTGGTATCTTTGAATGTCTGCTGAAAGGTAATAAAATACAATTACCTGAGATCAAAAAACCTGATGAAGCTGGTAAAACAGATCATCCCAAATACTGCCCATATCACAGAATGCTGGGTCATACAATTCGTACATGTTATGTACTGAAAGGAAAGATCCAAGAAATAATTAAATCTGGAGCTATCTCTCTTACTCCAAAAGAGAAGACCGTCACCTCCAACGTCGTCTCTATGCAATTCGGAGATTTCCCTCCTCAACTCCTTGAAGGTGGGATCGTTCCTATTTTTAAGGCAACTCTTGACATAGTGAATCTTCCTCCTCTACGGTCTGAAGGATTAGTGCCAATCACTTTGGAGACTGGAGAAATCATGTGGATCCATCCTGATCTAGTGGCAGATTTTGAATCTCTTTTTCCTCAAAAGATTTCTTCTCGAAAGTCCAAGAAGGCTGGAAAGATTAAATCATGTTATATGACTTCTCTTGGGTCTACCTCTGACACAGAGCCAAAAGAGAAAGAAGAAGCACTTGTTAGTGCTACTCGAATGGGGAAACCTTATCTAAAGGATTATTCCAAAAGTCCTGAGGATCCTCTTGATATCCCTCCAGCTGATAAAGATGCTTCTAATGTTCCTCCTGAAGAAGAATCATCTACTGCACCTGTTCCTTCAACTACACCAGTTGAACCTGTTCCTCCCAAGCCTACAGCTCTGGAGAAAGGCAAACAACAGGCTCGGTTTGATAAGCCAATCAAGAAGTCCTCTCCTCTTGGACTTCAGAAGCCTTACAACTTCGACATTTTGGCTCAACTTGCTAATACTCCAGCTAGAATGTCCCTCTTTGAACTTCTATGTCTTTCCAAAGAGACTCGGGAGACATTAAGTGAAGCACTTCTACAAGCTGACTCTTGTCTTGCACAATTGAAGAAGCCAGATGCAGAACCTGCCACTTGCTTACATTGTAACAGTGTACTGGAGATTATCCCAAATATCGCCTTTACACAAGACGACATGCTATTGGAGGATAATCGACATGATCGGCCTCTCTACTACACCGGTTATATCGACACAATGAAGATAGATCGTATCCTCATTGATCCAGGGTCTGCTATAAGCATAATGCCAAAGAGTCTGTTGGATGAACTAAAAATCCCTCTCCACAAGCTCTCCAAGACGGTTACTACTATCTTGGGATTCAATCAAAGCCGAAGTGAGCCTTTGGGAAAGATTCATCTGAAGCTTCAGATAGGCGATTTCAGATCTAAAGTCACTTTCTATGTGATCGAGATCGCGGGATCCTATAATCTTCTTCTGGGGAGGCCCTTTCTTCATGAAAATAATGTGGTGCCCTCTACTCTTCATCAATGTTTTAAATACATTGATAGCAACGGAAGAGTACAAAAAGAAGTTGCTGATATAAATCCCTTCCATGGGGTTGAAGCTTATTTCAACGATTCTCGAATGTACAAAGAAGAGTATACAAGGATCATACAAGCTATGGAGAAAGAAGATGCACAAAGTGAGACTTTAATAATCCCTGTTAAAGGTCGAACTACTCAGCAACAATCTCCTAAACCCTCTGGAGAAGATTCTTTCATCATTCCAGTGAGTGGACGGATCTCTCCGTTACCTCAGTCATCTACTCAAAATACACTGATCATTCCTGTCAGTGGGCGTACTACAGTTCCTGTATCTTCACAAGATACTCTGCTAATTCCAGTTGGAGGGCGGACTACTCTTCCTACTCAAACTTCAAGAGAGCTCACCTCTTCTGAGCCATTTGTTATCGATCTTAATCGAAACAAAGCTTCTTCTTCTTCTCCCCCTTTAGTCATTGACTTGGCTAAAATCTCTAAGGCTCAGCCTTCTCCCAATGTAAATACTGCTACTTTTACATTTAATGAAAAGTCTCTACCTTTGCAGTACGCTGATGTGTGTAATTATGTTCATAGTTATTTACATCTGTTAGATGACTTGAACACAATAACCATAGGAGTTGTACAGACTGTTCATACAGATGTATCCCTAGAACCTGTACAATCTTCATACTTTCTAGTTCCCAGCAGAAAGCCAGGAGACATTCCAATATTCTTCTACAAAGGGCTTCAAAATTCTTCTGATCTTGAAGATGATGACAAAAATGATGATACTGGAAGATTACAACTACGTCGTTATAGTCAGCAATCTAAAGACATCATCAAAAATATGGGCTATGACTTCAGGACTGGCCTCAATAGTGGAAAAGAAAGAAAAATGCCTGTTCGTATTCCTCCTCTGAAATATGGAAGGACGAAATGCGGATTGGGCTATATAGCTCCTACTCCTTTTATCAATATTATCCATGAAGATCCCGAGTCTGACGAAGATAAGAGATCTGATTCTTCTAGTACCACTTTTTGGGATTCCGATACAAGTATCGGGGACTTCTACTGCAATATTCTGTCTTCCAACATGGTTTCCATTGACCATTCTAAAGAAAGTGATGAAGATGAAGAAGAGTTTGAAATCTTACCTGAATCGGAACAGTGGGCCCAAAGATTAGATAATCAATGGGAGTTCCGTTTCGAGCAAAAAGAACCTCCGACTGAAGATAAACTTGTTCAAATAGATGTTGGTGAAGAGGGATCTCCCAAACCAATATTCATCAGTGAAAGTCTTTCAGAAACTGATAAGAAAGACATGATCAAACTCATTCGTGATTACATCGATGTCTTTGCTTGGAGTTATGAAGATATGCCAGGGCTTGATCCTCAAATTGCAACTCATAAGCTCAATATCTTGCCGAATGCTAAACCGGTCAAACAACAACAGCAACGATTTCGTCCAGACATCATGGATGCAATTGAAGCTGAAGTCAATAAACTTATTACCTCTGGGTTTATTAGAGAGGAACAACATCCCGATTGGGTGGCTAATATTGTTCCTGTTCTTAAAAAGACTGGCAAGATCAGAGTATGCATAGACTTTCGCGATCTCAATGCGGCATGTCCTAAAGACGAATTCCCTCTACCAATCACTGATGTCATGGTTGATAATACCTGTGGATTTGAACGAATGTCATTCATGGACGGGTATTCTGGGTACAATCAGATCAAAACGTTTCCAGAGGACGAGAAGCACACTTCTTTCAGAACGCCGATTGGTACATACTGTTATACAGTTATGCCATTCGGTCTCAAGAATGCAGGAGCAACTTATCAACGAGCTATGAGCACTATATTCCGTGAACATTTGCGGAAAACAGTCGAATGCTATGTTGATGATATTGCAGTCAAAAGTCGACAAAAGGAGGATCATATCCAAGATTTGAAGACTATATTTGATCTAATGCGTAAGCATCAATTAAAGATGAACCCTACTAAGTCCTTCTTAGGCGTCTCTAGTGGTAAATTTCTCGGCTTCGTCATTACCTCTAAAGGTATACACGTGGATCCCGAGAAGATCAAAGCCATCCAAGAGATGCGTCCTCCACGCACGTTAAAAGAGCTACGAGGATTTCAAGAAAGAATCGCTTATATCAGGAGATTCATCTCTAATTTATCAGGACGCTGCAGACCATTCAACAAACTTATGAAGAAAGGTGTCTCTTTTGTCTGGAATGATGAATGTCAGAAAGCATTCGATGATATAAAACAATATCTAATGAGCCCTCCAGCATTGGTACCTTCCGTCGCAGGAATACCGTTCCTCCTCTATACTCAAGCAATGAGTCATTCATTGGGTGCATTACTCGCTCAAAAGAATCAAAATGGCCATGAACAAGCCATTTATTATCTCAGCCGTACTATGACCGGAGCTAAACCTCGATATTCACCGGTTGAAAAAGAATGTCTAGCCTTGATGTTTGCTGTCCAAAAGACACGTCATTATATCATTGGCCAGACTATTCATGTCATCTCCAGGGTCAATCCTATACGGATCATGATGAAGAAACCCAGTGTTTTGAATTCTCGATTGGCTAACTGGGGAATCCTACTTGCTCAGTATGACATGCACTATATTCCTCAGAAATCAGTCAAAGGACAAGCTTTAGCTGATTTTCTGGCTGCTTACTCAATTCCAGAAAATTCAAAACTCTATGATGAAATCCCAGATGAAGTCCTAGATTCAAATCAAATTGCTGAAGAAGATCCTACTTGGCGTTTATTCTTTGATGGAGCATCAAGAATTGGTCCTAATGGTGATATTGTCGCTAGAGTTGGAATCGTTCTTGTATCGCCAGAAGGTCTTGCTATCCAAAGAGCTTATTCTCTCGATCAGCCGTGTTCAAACAATGTAGCTGAGTACAACGCATTACTTATTGGTCTTCAACTCGCTAAATATCTGAATATTCAACATTTGGAGGCGTACGGAGACTCTAAACTCATTGTTAATCAGATCAGGGGTACTTATGAAGTTTGCCATCAAGATCTGGTTTCTTATCATAAAACAGCTATATCTATGGCTTCTTCGTTTGAAGAATTCTTCATTGAACATGTTAGGCGAGCATGTAACACAGAAGCTGATGCCCTTGCTAATCTTACAGCGGTGCTGTCTATTCCAATCAGACGGCAACAAATGATCGTTGTTCGTAATCGAGAATTATTTCATCTTGAAAATAACTTGACTCTAGGACTTTCAGTTGACATTGAAGAATCAACATCTCATGACGTCAACACAACAAGAGGATTTGGATTCAGTCGTAAATCGATGTCATCTTCATCCGATTCTAGCATGGAATTCATCTTCAGTAACTTGACTGAGAATCAGAATATGGATAAAGATTGGAGACTTCCTTTCTTAGATCTCGTATTATATGATATTCTTCCGTATGATCCGAGTGAGGCAGCATCTATCAGACGACGATCACTCAGATTCTACTACAATCATACAACAAAGACCTTATATCGTCGAGCTTATGATGGTTTACTCCTTCGATGTGTTGCCGGTGACGAGGCTCAACAAATCATTCGCGAAGCACATGATGGAATTTGTGGAGCACATCAGCCAGGACCAAAACTTCAAGACCGTATTCGACGTATGGGTTATTATTGGCCCACCATGGTATCTGATGCCATCGAATATGCAAAAAAGTGTAAAGCTTGTCAAATCCATGCAGATTTTATTCATTAACCCTCGGAATTTCTACATCCGACGGCAGCATCATGGCCCTTCGAAGCTTGGGGCATGGACATTGTCGGCCCGATCAATCCACCGTCATCTAAAGGTCATCGGTTCATTCTCGCAATAACCGATTACTTCTCCAAATGGGCCGAAGCCATTCCTTTATCTGAAGTTAAGACGTCTAATGTCATCAGCTTTATTAAGCACCATGTCATCTACAGATTTGGTGTTCCTCGACGCATTGTTCATGATAACAGACCACAGTTTGTCAGCCAAAAATTTACTCGATTCTGTGACGATCACCGGATCAATAATGTGGCTTCTACCGCATATAATCCAGCAGCTAACGGATTAGCAGAAGCTTTCAACAAGACTATCATCAAACTCCTAAAGAAGTTTGTCTCCACTAACAAACGTAATTGGAGTGACAAGCTCGGGAAATATTTGTGGGCTTATCGCACTACAGTTCGTAATGCTACCAAATGTACACCTTTCTCTCTGGTGTATGGTTGCGAAGCTGTTCTTCCATTAGAGATTCAAATTCCTTCTTTAAGGATAGCAATCGCTAATGAACTCACTGCAGAAAATAATGATCGTCTTCGACTTCAGGAATTAGAAGCTCTGGATGAAAAGCGATTATCTGCTCAACAGAATATTGAATTCTATCAAGCTAGAATTTCAAGAGCTTTTAATAAAAAAGTCAGAGTTCGATCATATCAAAAAGGAGAACTTGTTCTAACAGTCAGACGTCCTACGACTATGACTCATATGAGTAAGGGCAAATTTGACGCAAAGTGGGAAGGTCCCTATATTGTGAGCAAAGTTTTCTCAAATGGAGCTTATCAACTCTCAGAATTGGATGGTCGAAAAGTTTTGATGCCTATTAATAGCAAATTCCTTAAAAAGTACTATGTATAAATGTAAATACTTGTAATCATCAGACAAATTCATGTTTAAAAATAAAATTTTTATTTTATTTTCATGAATGATGATACATGATATTAAGGAAGATCACTATCATCCTTCTCTACTTTTGGACGTGGGCCACTACCATCCTCCTCGAAGATGTGATCAGCAAAAGAGCCGAGAACCTCCTTGCTAGAACCCACGAAGAATTTGCAAGCGGCCATCCTCATGGCTTCCTCTTCTTCAGTCCTTCCTGGTTCGAGCAGAAAATCCAGAATGTCCCTTGGTGGCTTGGGTACAGACGAACCTTCGCCTGCTTCCGTCTTCTTCGTTTTGACTGGACCAGCAGGGCGTTCTTCAGTGCCTTTCTGAAGCTTTGAGGCTATCTCAGTCTTCTTGGATGCTTCTCCAGATGACATTTTTATGTTGAGGAGTAGAAGTATTCGTTCTCGCCAGATTTCTGCTATATTTATAGTTAGAAGTTCCTCATTCATCCGACGTTTCACATATTCATTAATGCTTAACGGTTCATCCATTCATTTCTCACATTCATCAGACGGTTCGCCTGTTCATTAATACTTGACGGTTCATCCGTTCATTTGTTACATTCACTCGACAGTTCATCTGTTCATCATTTCCTAACGGTTCATCCGTTCATAATCTTCTATCAATTTTATTAAGTGGGGATTCGTTATTTATCATGTTTTCATAACCTCTGAATCAATTCCGAATCTACTTACTCATTTGTCATGTTTTGACCTCTGTATAGAAATCAATCTATTTTCTTTTGAGTTCCTACATATTATCACGTCGATAATACCTCTGATAATATCATATACTCTAAAACAGAAAAGATAATTTTATTATCTATCATGTCCACAATTCATCCACAAATACAAATCATTGAGCATAGAAGAATTGTCATTTCCATTCTCATTTCACCATAAATTGGATACAATCAGTCTCGGAGAACGAAGAGTCATTATGACATTTAATAAGTTCATTTGGATGCTTTCAAAGAACTTCGAAGTCTTTTCGACTTTCGAAAAATTTTGAAGTCATCTCAGCGTGACTAAATCCATTTTATCATCTCTATTTTCAAAGTATTTCGAAATAATTTATCATTTTTCGAAAACTTTGAAGGGGGTTTTGTAGGCCTAAAAAAAATGAAAGTCACGCTGAGTTGATCAAGACAGAGTCAAAAGTTACGCTCAGTTGATCCAGACAATATAAACAAATCACGCTGGGAGACAGCTCATCATTTGTCAAAGAGTAATTATGACTGACAGCACAACAGTCGAAGAATATCTCTTCGTATGCCACGTATACACAGAATTCGAGAGATCATCGCCGTCTATCGCGTGATTTTCGAAATCTTCTTCAGCAAGACTCAGCCTTCATCGAATTGGCGTACCAAAAGGGTTTCTTGTCATTTAATGCGACTGACAAAGCAATCACTGTCAGAGATTTTGTGTCAGTCGAGACACGCCGAATCAAGACAGCTGGCAGTTCTATCTCAAGTCTGCGTGTATTTGTGATCTTCATCTCAAGTTTGCGTGGATTCTGAAGTTTTTTTCCTTAAGTTTGCGTGGATTTTGAAGTTCTTTGCCTCGAAGTCTGCGTGGATCCTGAAGCTTCCTGCCCCAAGTTTGCGTGGATTTTGAAGCTTTCTACACCGAGTTCGCATGGATTTCGTCTTCAACAAATCTGCGTGGATTTCATCAAATTGGAGTACGTGGCAGCCATGCCACTGATCTCTCGCCTGCGTGTCCTGTAACTTGCACATGACTCATGCATGATTGCCATGTGTCCAACAGTTACAGGCCACGTCCAGTAACTGCTCACAGCCTTGTGTATGTTAAATCATGCATGATTTTTAACTAGGCATAGGCTGTGAAGACAGTTATCTTTTCAGTTATTATTTTTGACTCTATAAATAGAGTTCTTTTTCTCATTCATTGTACAGATACATTGATATCTACAGTCAAAATTTTGAGAGCTTTTCTTCTTCGCATAGTCCAAGGGATAAAGCGATCGTCTTCTAGATCGGATTCCTACAGTTGTAATTTTCCCAGAAACACAACAAATAAAGAGAATTTCTTTATGGAAAACAATTATTATATTTGAATTATAATATGGTAAATATGCATGTACATAAGGCTTAAGTCAACACTCACATTTTTGGTGCATTTTGTGAATAGCAATAGTTGTCGAATGTTCTAAATAGACCCATTGAAACAAGATGTCGCCAAAGTGACCTCTCTTGTGTAGATAGTCTATGAGGGATGTTGGATGTTTGTGTGTGTACATTCATGCGAGTATTAGCCGGCCCAAAAAAAGGTTAATACTTGGCCGAATTCCACACATACCTGTGATGATAAATGTGTGACAATTATAAGATTTACATGTGAATAATAACCCGATCCAAAGATAGGCTTATTATTTTACATGAATTATTGTCAACGTTTGATCATTACACAAGGGTACCACTTACAGTTAATATTATTGTCCAAATACTTGATATTAACTGTGTCCTAGGTATCTTTTGATGAGGTTCACCATTATTTGAATTTGACTATATTTTATTAGTTAGAGCATGTTTGTTTTGTTGTTTTGTTCTTTGTACAGTTAATATTGCTAAAATATCTACCAATGTGAATTTAATTTCCATGTCTAACATGATAAACTTTAAAAGCAAAAAGGGACAATATAGAAGCTGCTAAGGGTTTAGCTCAAATTAAACAACAATATAAAACTAAAGATTGTTTCTTTTGTGACAAGTCGGAACACATGAAGAAGAAACGTACAACATACCAGGCATGGCGTGTAAAGAAAAATATATTTTTAAATTTGGTTTGTTTTTAGATTAATTTAACTTTAGTACCCAAAAACTCATGGTGGTTAGTTTCTAGTGCGACTACCCACATTAGTATTCTAGACAAGGTTGTCTGAGCTATCGAAAGCCAATTGATGATGAAAGATACATCTACATGGATGACGACAAGTCGGTAGAAGTAGAAATAATAAGACATTTTAGGTTATTATTAGGAACCCGTTATTATTTGGATTTGATAGACATTTTTATTGTACCATTTTTTAGACGGAATTTAGTTTCAGTTTTCTTATGGAACAAATCTGGTTATCATTATTTATTTGAAAATAATAAGTTTAGTCTATCTTTAAATTCAAATATTATTGGTAACGTTTCTCTTAAGGTTTATGATAACCTATATTCACTTGAAATTATTGCATCTTACAATAAAACCTTGCAAGTGGAGTCATATGGTACTAAACATAAAATTAACAATAATAAAAATTTAGCCTAATTATGACAAGCGATTAGGTCACATCTCTAAAAATAGAGTTGAATGACTTGTGTCTGATGGAATTTTTGGATTCCCTTGACTTCACAGACTTTAATTTCTGTATTGAATGTGTAAAGAAAAACATACCAAAAACTATAAGCAACTAAGTAGTGGTTATGTTGACATGTCAAGGAATTAATAGATTTTATGATCCCACACAAATAAAAATTTTGAGACGAGAACTATAATATTTTTTGAGGATGTTGAGTTTGGGGGAGAAATAAAGTTAGGGACATTGTATTTGAGGAGGAATCAATTTCGATTTTGATTCCTACTTTCACTTTTAACGATTTACAGGATTCTGTACCTGTCATTGATCAAGAAGTGAATTCAGAACCTCAATAAGACAATGTCGAATTACCTCTACAAGTCGATGTTGAGCTACCTCAACAAGTCAATGTAGCGGCACCCCCATTCAAGAAAAGGTAAATGTTTCTGAGGAACAAACTTAACAATCTCAAGAACCGGTGCTGTTGAGACAGTCCACCAAAAGAAGGAAGAAATATAATTTTGGATAATTTTATCATATTTTTCTAGGAACGTGAGAAAGACTATGGAATACTGAAAGATGATCTAATTAACTTCCGTTAGGCCATGAAATGTTTAAATTCTCAAAAGTGGATTGATGCAACGAATGAGAAGTATAAGTCTATGCAAGACAATAAAGTTTAGAAATTTGTCCTATTACCAAAAGGTACGAAGCTCATTAGTTGCAAATGAATATTTAAAACCAAGAAGGATTCGAAGGGTAATATGGAGAGGTATAAAGTACGCATTGCAACTGTGAGCCCCCTGTTTTTAAGTTATATTTTTCTACATATTTTATTAACAATTACTAGATGCCAATTTAAATTTTTTGTAATTAGTTGTAACTATAGTTATAGCTTAGTTAGAAATCGCTATCTATCTTATGTACTATTTAAGGTTACTCCTAGCAATATCTTTAGAATTTTATTTTTGTTCACATATTAGTTTATTCCTGAACAAGATTAATAATTAGCAATTTTTGGTAATGTTAGTCTAGAAATATTTTAGTTATTAATGTTGGGCTTAACAAATATTTTTGAGTAATTATAAATGATTTCTTAAAAGTGGAAAATTTCCTTAAAACTAACTAAACATAAAACCCAACCTAAGGCAGCAGACCCCTTTTCTTTCAATTCAGCCATAACGACTACATTTTGAAATTTCGGGTGGCGGGCAGACCTTAAACCCTAAATCCGAAAACCCTAACCTATATCCTATATCTATACAGTGAGGTATGTGGGCAGATTCAAATTAACCCGACCCGATATCCCCAACAAACCTGTTAATTCAAATGTGTGGTACTGTATTTCTTCTTCTCCCTTTGGCCGTACTGTAGCAGCTGCTACTAGCAGGCATGCGCAGTACCACGCGACCACGGCTCAAGTTTATGAACATGGGTCTGACCACCTACTCCTCCTTCTAGAGCAAACCCTAACCCTCTCTATAACTACACTATCCTCCACTTCCTCTTGTTCCATCTCTCTATTTCTAACCTAGCCGCCACGAAGCTTCAGACCACCGGTTGCCTCCTCCTCTACCGCAGCATTGCCTGGGACATACATGACCTCCCTTTCTGACCACCGGCGAGGCGTATACCGGCAGCCATACTCCGCGCAGGATGGAGAACACTGAAGGCAGTGTTTCGATCATTGTCCTAGCTGCGCGTGGTGTCGACAGCCATTCGAGACTTTGGAGAGGGGCGCTTATTGAAAGCTCCTCCATCGTCTCACCTTTTCTGAAGTAACGTGTAGGCAACTCTAGAGGGGGGTGAATAGAGTTTGTGTCAATAATAACCAATTAAAAATTCAACTCTATACCAAGTCCAGAAAGCAACTATCAAGAGAATATATAATTAGAGTAGAAATGCGAAAATTAAGAGTGATCAGAAGAGCATACGCAAACACAGCGATTTAACCTGGTTTCCCTCGTGGAGGACAAGTCCAGGCCTGAGAACTCTCGCTCAGGATTGAAATCCACTATTTGTGAAATAGGGTACACACACGTGCCTTTACTCAGAAGAACTCGCCAACTTTTTACAACTTCGCAGAGGCGAAACTTGGAATTGTCCAAGTGACTTCTTTTCAACTCTTGTACAGAACTTATAGCTGAATCGCACTTGAGCACCTTGGGGCTTAGGAAGTTTTATGGCTAGTAGATTGGAAGAGTAAGGCTTAAAATTTATAAGGCTTAAAAGATTGGGAGTGAGAGATAATTTGAAATGAGAGAATTCAAGTCCTATTTATACTAGTCTGGGGAGGCAGAATTCGGCCGAAATTCTGTCCCAAATATTAAAAAATTTGAACGTTGGACAACTTGGATCATGGTGTTCCTAAAAATTAGCTTCCTGAAATTTAGGGGGCAGAGTTCGGCCCGAGTTCTTCCTAAGGCAGAGTTCGAGTCGAATTCTGTCTGTCTTAGACCAGAAGCTCTATATGAGCTAGAGTGGTTTTGGTTTGGTTCAGGGATTGTTTTGTTTTGTATGGTGGAGGTTGGAGAAGTAAGTCTAGGGGTTGAGATGACTCAGTGCGACTCAATGTACATGTTCCTAGACCCAATAAATTGAAAGATTACAGACTAAGAACAAAATAGGAAAACCAAGAGCCTTTGATGATGCCTGTCTTCTAATATTTGAGCATACCTGAAGATGCCTTTTTTCTTGACAACAATCGTCCAAAGATAAACAGATCAGCGGAACCCCCGTTGCGAGGCCCTGGATAGGTCGCTAGGCAGTTCAGAGAAATCTTGTTGTATGATGCCATCTTTGGCCCATCATTAATTCTCCATTACATATGTCCTGGTTTGATCATGTTTGATCATGCTTACTGCATGTCTACAAATACATGTTAGGTGAGCAAAATAATATGTTGCAGTACGATACAATCATAGCAACATGATATAGAATAATTAGGACAATACTAAGTTTAAGTAGCAACATGATAGTAAGTATATGAATATTAGTGACATCATTATGTTAAACTTAATTGATTAGCCATATTCAAAAACATGATGTAATCTTGGGCTAACAATCTTTCCTTTTTTGATTATGGCAAATCGGTTAAGTTTAAGACAGATACGATAGATACGGTAGATGCATGTATCACTAATAAACACATATTACTAGAAGATTTTGTGCTAACTTAAACTTATTTCTCCTCCTTTGACATGATCAAAAAAATAAGCTCCCCCACAAATAGATATTTCAATTTCTGTCCTGATACAAAGTTCTTATCCAAGCACAATACAATTCATATATAATAACGCATCAAATATCACATAGTGTGCTACTATTTTTCTCCCCCTTTGTCATTTATCAGAATAATGCATAGCTCCCCATAAAAGGATAAAAGATAGACAAAGTGAAGAGAGCAAGCACACAACAAAGTGAAGAAATCCAAAACATAATATGATATGAAATATTACTCTAGTTTTAGAAAAGAATTATGAAATAAAGGATTTCAGTCAAAAGCCACGAGGATTAGATAATTGTAAATAATAGATATCAAAGAAGAAAGATACCAATTGATATATTGAAATATATAAACTTGATATCAATTGAAATATATAAATTTGAAACATTGATCAATAAAACTATGATAGTCACAATTGTCCACAGATAAATAGTTGAACAAAATAAAGGAATGATCAATGTAAAATAGAGCAATTGATATAAAATGATATCATTTTGCAAATCTATTTGCTTATCCAAAATTTATGCATTTGAACTCAATTACCTTATCATGCTATATGAATACCCTTTAGATAAACATGAAGGTAAAGAAGAAAAAAAATAATTAAGAAGGAGAAATTCAGTCGACTTGAATGCTCTCCCTTAAAGTAGTACCAATGTTGATACAAATCATGAGTTTTGAGTAAGTCCTCAAAAAGCCAAATCAATTAAGCATACTAGGAAAGCCAAATCAATGAAAGCACAATAGTCATCAAGTTAAGATACAAAAGTTAATATTAACAAGATGACCTATTTAACCTGTATAAGAGAGAGAGGTAAAATAATAAAGATAATTGCATACACTCTCATAAACCCTTTAAAATAAAAAATATCATGACCTCAATGAGATATGAAATTGAAGAGAATATGGGTCCATGATGAACTAGGTATACGACATATTAATGGGTATAAATGAATTGAACCAATTTATTTGCTCCCCTTAAAATATGCGTATCTAGTTCCAAAGCACTTATAGCATAAAATAGATAACTACAAGGTCTAGGGGTAAATCGACTATGGATTTCTTTCTCTTGCTCAATTCATATAGGACTATAAAATCGTCATAAAATGAATAATGTCATCTTTAGTCAAGAAGGGATATCTACTTAATAGCTACTAAAGATGAGAAATCAAAAGAATATTCTATTTTAGCACAGGTAATCAAAAGATCACATACACAAACCTATATAGAAGAATCTTATATTTAAATATGATAGATCAATGTATGTTACCTTTTGAGAAAAATATCACTATAAAAAGGAATAAATTCAATTAAATCAATCATGATGAAAGTCAAAATATAGCTCAAAAAATATACAACAAATTAAAACTCAAATATCATGTCCATGATTATCTTATTAAGAAATGATCAACCAATTTATTGCTTTGCATGGACTATGTATGTTTTACCACATATGTACCTATCAACGGATAATAATCCAACCTTGCTAATACTAAAAGAGAAACCAATGAAGTTCAAATAGAAAAGAGCATATGTGATAATCCATGAGTAGTCAAGTAGAGTAATAAATTATCTTGATAACCACATAATTAGATAATATAGGACTACTCAACCATTATGATCATTTATCAATAACAGCAAACATGATCCAACGAATCTCATCAAGAGAAAATTCCAAATCCATATTTATACTAAAATCTTACAAATTGATGGAAAATATAGAGAAAGAGTCAATCTCATTTAAATTATTATAGATTTAATCTAAAGAGATGTAATATAACAATACGATAAAATTATGTCTGAAAGATGAGAGGAAATTAAGAGATGCTTATCGATGACTAGTATGAAAGGAAGTTAAAGCAATGAATCACAAATCTCGATGGAAACAAGATTATAAAAATCGTCGAACTAATTTTAGAGACCAAACATATGTATCTAAAATAGAATACAAATCTCATAAAGAAAATTCATAAATCTTGTTTTTGTAAACTAGCATATCACATATAGATTGAAATTCAAAAAGATAGCTAGATGGGTGAAAGTGAACAAAAATTATGTAGCTTAACAATACATCGCAAATAAGCAAGCTACATAACTAATTAAGATTAATGAGGTAGGCTATTAACAGGATAAATATGCTAATTAAATCTTAAGTTACTAATGTAGAAGCATGAAAAAGCCCAGGGTGACACAAGGCGCAGGTGGGTACTCTTGCTACCCATCCATCTTCACAAAGGCGCAGATGACGAATGGCGCAGGTTGGTGCACTCACTACCAACCCAGCTTCACTGAAGTGCATGCGGTCAAGCACGCCAATAGAAAAGACAAACTCACAAAAAATAGATGAAAAGTTCAAGGAAAGTTCTTTTTATTAAATCATGGCTACAAGAGTCTATTACAGATTCGTCACGATTACATAAAAGAAGACTTCCTAATTATAAGGATCGGTTACAAAGTATTTGTGATTACATATGCTGAACTAAAAACTTTTACGGATCTACACTGGGGTTCATCTTCACAGTATAATCGTCATGAGAGGAGGGACTGTGGATAGAAGATATGAATACAGTCGCCATCAAAGTCTGGCACCACAATACCCCGTCTCAGATGTACAACTCTTCCTAAAGCAGATATTGGCCCGAGCGAGAATTCAGTCCACAACATGACAGGAGGCCCTTTTCAAAAGCGCATCAGTTCCTTAGGCTCTTTCAGCCTAACAAAAGTACACAACTGCCAATGAGCAGGGCAGAGCACAACCTACGGCCCTTTTCAAAAGCACATCAGGACCTCCAAGACCTCCAAGATGTCGCTCAGGTTCGTATTCCCAGTGAGAAGAGTTCCAGCACATCCCGAAGCTCATCAACAGTTCTTCTACGAAGGCACATCTCCTTTGAACGAAGGGATCCTCAACCAAAATTCGACTTAGGCAAGGCCAACGGCCGCTTGTAGCTAAGTCTGGATCCAACATGGTGTTGAAGGACAAAAAAAGGAAGACGTGACTCTTCGAAAGAAACTCCCCCTTTATATAGGACGGGAGTGGTCCAAGACAGGCCACATGGCCATCGGTCAAAATTTCCACATTAATGGGATGAACCTAGGACTTAACACGATGAACCTTATTAAAATAGGTTCATTCGACTAAGTCTTAGACCATTGAAAGACCCCTTAAAATTCCCCAAGTAACGGTGGCAATTAAGAGGGAGTCGTTCCTTAAATAGCTGTTACTAATTGCTTTTAAAGAAGACTTCAAAGCCAGCTTCTTCAAACCAGAAGCGCAACTACAATCCTGCGCCAGCAGGAGGCGCAGACTGGTGATGACTTCACATCATCCCAGCTTCAACGGCACAGACCCCTGCTTCGACCCACAAGCTTAACCCCCTTCATCAAAGACTTGGAAAACACCATTGCATCTAACACAAGTCCGCCTGCCGCTCCAAAAGTACAGTAACCTCGTTAGCCTGAAGCACAGCCTACTCGTCGCCCTAAAGCACAGTGACTTTACTACTCAAAACACAGCCTAGTCGCCGCTCAAACGCACAGAGGCTCCGTCGTCTTCGAAATATAGTCCAGTCGTCGCCTGAAAGCGCAGAGGCTCCGTTGTCTCTAGGAGAACAGTCTACTCATCGTACCACAAGCGCAACAGTACTAAGACCTCTCTAGAGACGCAGGTTACATAGTCCTACCCAATTGGTTTGTTTAAATCGCCACTCTCAAAGATAGGACAGAGGTTGATCATATTGATAAGTGCAAATATCTTATCAATTGGTTTAAAACTCATATAAGGATGAAGTTTGCTCTTTTGATAAAGGTCGTATCAAGTCAATTTGTTTAAACTGATAGCCTCTTGAAGATCGAGCAGAATCCTACTCTGAGATGAAATCCAAGATCTACTCGGCTTCATCTAAACAATTCCTAGCAAAAGACACGCGGCATGTGTCTCCTCCTTCGGTTATTTTGATGACCACCCGAGATCTCGATAGAGAGGAATCTCGACGTCTGCCACGTGTCAGCTGAACAGAAGCCCGTACCATACAATGACAACAGATTCCTTCATATCTCAAATCCGAGTGCACATCGTATATGTACCCCATTTTCCCTATAAATAGAAGGAGTTTTCCCTACAATAAAGAGAGGAAGAGGACACACAAAGAGAGAAAAGAAGCAGAAGGTAAAAGGTAGAGCTTCCAAGTCTTCAACTCCGGTATCCTCTTGATCGGTAACCCTAGAGCTCTATCAAAGGTTCCAGAAAGCCAAATCAAGTCCAACTCGTCATCAGATCGTCAACGGAGTAAAGCAGTCGCTGCAGTGCTCGATCTCCACCTTCACGCTTTCCCAGAATTCTTGTACTTAGATTTCCTCGCATAAGAATCGATTGTACCTTTTTTCAAGTTCAATAAACAAAAAGTTCGTATAACCTTTTGTGATGTCGAACAAAATGACGACCCTACTGGGGACGACCTTCTCCTCCAATGAGAAGGTGGTAACACAATCTGACGATAACTTGCTAGGATCTTCCCGGAAGATGCTGGTCGTACGCTTCGACCAACAAGCTTTTGAAGATCTCCTTTCTGAAGAGAAGTCGAGTCCTTCGAAGCGCTTCGTAAAACCGAAGAAGACTCGACATGTCTGGGTGTCCAAGGCGGCTACGACGAGTAGCACGACAGAGGGGACTGCGATCCAGAACCCTCTAAATGCTGAAGCCTCGGAGAAGATTTCAGCTACTGCGGTCATGCCACCTCACTCGATTCTGACTTTAGGAAAATACGACGAGGAAGACAGTGCCCCTATGGCGGGCCTGTCGAGGGCACAACGTCGAAGGAAGCACACGGTGGTTCAACCCTCACAATGGAAGCGTTGCCGACAAGAAGATCTGTCTTCGACAGAATTGCCTTCCCGTCAAGCGAGCCCTGATTGGATTTTGAATACTATGCACCCGCTGGGGGTAGTAGGAAGAAATCCAAGGTAGCACGTGCCTCGTGCAACAAATGTACTACGCTAATGACCGACCAAAGGCCTGCGTTGACAGTCACATGCGCTGCCAATGGGAAGTTATACAAAACTGGTCCCTGTGCTTCGATGCCTCGACCAGTTAAAACCCTCTGTCGCTTGAGCACTTCTGTACGTGATGCAAGTCGGGGGGTACATCCCATGGAGAAGGACTTATGCAAGTAGCATTCCTATAAGCGTTATAGGAGTCTTCCTCGCCAGACCCTCTCTGATCGTACCCGTGCACAGCTTCCCTGCGCGTACAATAGGGGTATAGAGGTGGAGGACTTGACGCTTTCACACAAGCATAAGGCGGAAAAGGAATCTGCGGCACAGGATATGCCTAAATCAAGGCATCCTTGTACCAAGATTACCATCAACTGTTGCTGTCAACAGACAGCCACCGTGCCGTCGAGGAGGCATTCCGTCTTCCAAAGACTACAACCGGCGTTAACCGAACATCAAAGGTTTGACAGGGGGTCGGCAAACGAAGACGAAGATGAACTCCGTGTCGCTACGTGCAACGCGGCACAGGGTTTTCATTCTCTCAAAAAGTCGTCCCAGAATCCTCCTATCTCGGCCACCAAGCCCAAGAAGCGGCCCGAGAGTAACAAGACGAAGGTACCCTATACAGGTGTGTTCCAAGACACACGTTCCAAATCTACGTTGGGTACTACGTCAGACGCCCGTGGTAGCCAACCCCCCATCGTCCGTGACAACGCCGTATTCCAGTCTGAGGAGGAACCATATGATACGGATGCCTCTACATGCGCAGCTAGCCACCAGACTAGCGGTAGCAACCGTAATGAGTCTGAGGAAGACCGCAACCTTCCAGTTCATTCTTAAGACGACGAGGCACAGGCATCTGAGCTGGAGAGCGAAGGGTCTGCTGTCCCTTCCATCCATCCACACACAAGGTCCATATTTATGGCCGATGGCGATGAGGCAGACAATAGTGTAGCGCCTGACCAGCTGAAATGTACCGAAGCTCTCGAGATGAGCCCGGATACGTTAAATGCTATAACAAAATCCTTATCTTTTATCGTACTGGAGATCAAGGGGATTTTGGTCCCTACTACCTCCACACCTGCGCTTGACCTGGCAGCTAATGACGGATCCAGTAAGCTGCCCATCATCAACTAAGCGGCAACATCGTCGTCTACTCCATCGACCACAGGACCTGTAATGTCAATTGAGATACAGCAGACCATCAAGGAACTGTATGCTCATTATGATTAGGGGTGTAAACGGACCGGACGGGCCCGGACAACCTAGTGTACAAGTTCGGACCGAAAATAAAGTCGGACGGGCATAAGTCCGGCTCGGATAAGTTCGGACATTTTTTCTTTTGTTCAGACTCGGACCGTTAAATTTGACTTATGACCGTGTCCGGTCTGTTAGGCTCGTCCGGATGGATCGGACCTAACCGGACTCGGACAAAATCATGCCAGATCAAGTTTTTACTTCATAAGTTTGCAGATATTTGACAAAACCAGCAAACATTCAAACTTTTAAACTTTTAAACTTTCAAACTGCTATATCAAAAGCTTCAAAAATATAAACCAACAAATTTTCAAATTGTTTTGACAAATGATCCAAGCCTATATAATCAAGTGTCAAATAATCACACTGTTCCAAAAAAATAGATCAAATTGAATATTCTCTCATTTCACATCACATGCTCACATTCATACAGCTAGAATTTGAACATGAAATAGCACAACTACCAGTTCATTTAGAGACATTCATGAATTGAGATGTCAAAGAAGAAACACATAAAACACTTGGAACAACCATAACATGACATGATACATAAAAACCAAAAAAAAAACTATTACAAACAAAACTAGAAGGCAACACCATCATCTCCCATCCGCTTCATATCTTGCATGGATCTAGAGTAATACATTTCCCTGCAAGTAATACACAAGCCTAAGTGATTTTTTTTAAACACATTAAACATATGAATGTTTAATAAATAGTTAACTCCACTATTTTGTTAAATTAAAAACTGAAGTATGCTAGGTTGAAAACTTTACCAATGATATTTCCAAATGATGCCCCAGCTATTCGAGAAGCAAATAACAAATAACTGCTTAAGAGTTAACTGCAGAAAAGAGCAACAGAAAGCTTGAACAAAAGAGCAACTGAAAGCCTGAACAAAAGAGCATGAACAAAAGAGCAACTGAAAGCCTGTCCAAAGTTGATCATGCCTTCTCCAACTGAACAACTGTATAAGTCAAGTGTGATATACTCGTAAATCAAGATTAGAGCATAGAAAAATTTGAATTAAGCCAACAGAAAGGTCTGTTCTTATTTGAGTCCATTTTTGTTCATCATTTCTTCACCCACTATAATTTGAATAAATATTTACCATTTCATTCAAAAATTATTACATGTAAAATTAAAAGTGTAAATATTCAGGATTCTACTAAAAAATTGTCAATATAAACTAAAATTACTATCTTGAATGGAATGAAAAACATTCTCATAAGTTCTGATAACTAATTTCTACAAAAATAGTACTCGACATCACTAATAATAAAAGGCAGCACTAGTGGTAGGAAAAGAAACAAAAACTTAAACAAAAACAAATCCATTTTTTTCTCCTCTACTACCTACCTGTACATACCATAATTTTTGGAAAAATCGAAAATGAACATGATGGTATTTGGTATAATATATATAATTAAGGGAAAAATCAAAACGGACGAAAAATTGAAATAATGAAATATAAATACTAAAACTTAATTTTTTTTCTCAGATTTAATGATTGGGAAGAAAAAGTTCCAAAAAAAAGAAGAAGAAATATGACAGAACTTACTGGGCTTTGGTTGCACAGAAGCCATGGCTAGCAAAACAACAAAGAGGCAGAGGAGGCAAAGAACTGAAGAAGAGAAACACTTGGGCAGAACGATTTTCTACTGGGCAAACAAGGGTTTCTCTTGGTGGGTTTATAACTGTTGGTGATATGGATTGGAACCCTTGATTTCGGTAGAATTTATAGGAATGGAGAAGATTAAGGAGAAGATTGAGAGTTTAATTACCGTTAATGTTTGTATGATTGATGAGAAATCGAGGCGTCGTCGGCTTGCAATTGGAAAGAAGAAGTGAAGAACAGGCTGTCCCTGGAGTCGAGGCGTCGTCGGCTTGCAATTGGGGGTTTAGAAAATAAATTGGGAAGAAGTCTTCTTTAAGAAGAACAACTGTGACTCTGTGAGCTGTAGCCTGCCTTTAATATTATTATGTCACATACTCACATGTGAATATGAATTAACCTAAAAGTAAACAAATTACTAAAAAAACCTTGGCTGTGTAATTGGCCCACCAACGGACATTCGGGCCGGACATAAATTGGACCGAGCCCGGGTCCGATTTCGAAACGGACACAGAAAAATGTTCAAACTCTGTTCACTAATTCAATCGGACGGTCCACGGTCGAACAATTTATCGAGCCGGACTCGTACGGACAACGGACTATTTTGTCCATTTTACAGCCCTAATTATGATGCCAAAGAGAAGCAAGCAGCACTCCGGAAGATGGGGATTCGGCAGCCATATCCTGCCGAGTGGGACAACGTAGTCTGCCCTCCCAAATACAATTCGCAGACGCTCACGCCCTTCGATGGAAAAGAGTCTTCCCGACGATACTTGAGGTACTTTGCCTCAGTAACAGGGCACCTACCAAAGATGATGCCCTCGTCACCAACATATTCATAGAAGCCCTGCATGGGGTAGCCTATGAGTGGTTTTGCAATTTTTTGGACGACTGTATTTCATCGTTCGAGGACCTGAAGACTCTCTTCATCGACCGATTCTATGAAGGAGGGATGGACATGACGATGTCGACTCTCATGAAGGTCGTCCAGAGAGAGAAAGAGCTTGTCCGCGCACACATCGAGCGCTTTTGCCAGACAGCTTTGAGGCTACCGCCTGGCATGCCCGAGCCCATGCTTATGGACTCATGCCGCAAGAACATGCTGCCTCCAATCAAATTGTGACACAGTGCTCCTTGCACAGAGTGGACGTCTTTCATTACAGAGGCTGATGTGTCACAAAGGAAAGCCCAAGATGTGCAGCTCCTGGAATTAAACTTTTCTTCTCTCGAAGACAATGTGAGATGCTCATCTAGCAATAACCCTAAGGACGAAAAAGGCAAACAAGCCATGACCGTCAACATCTACAAAGGTTCAGTAACCATGAACCCCAAGTCTGCAGAAGCGCAGAAGCCGAGGGAGACTTACTCCTTCAACGATGAGGATACACTAGAACTCTTCGATATGCTGACGAAAAGTGGCAAGCTGTCTCTCCCAACACTAAAGCGCCCCGACGAACTAGGGAAGGTGGACAACCCTAAATACTGCCATTATCATCAGTATATCCACCATTCGGTACGAGATTGCTACGTGTGAAAAGACAGATTCAGTGCCTCATCGACGCTAACGTCATATCACTTGACTATGAAGAAAAGACTGTCATGACCAACATGGTCACTCTCTAGTTAGGAAGTTTCCCAACCACGGAGGCACAGGACAGAGTCGTCCCCTTTCCGAGGGCGACAATGGAAGTAGTCAATCTTCCACCAACACGTGACAACGCTCAAGGGCTCACCCCGTTCTCCACCCCACGAGGCGAGGTCATGTGGGTCCATCCCAAACTTACTCTCGACATGATGACACCTACAACCCCCTCTATCAAAGGGAAGAAGGTCAGGACATGTCGTATGGTCTCGACATCGACCGATGACACCCTGGTGACCACTCGCTCGACACGACAGCAAGAGGAGAACCAAGCTCCAGAGGAGGCAGCAGCTCCACCAACTACAACCCCTGCTCCTGATATATCAGAAGCAGGCCCGTCTCAGACTTCTGCCGCAGATAGGCAGAATCAAAAGGAGGTTCGCTTTGATAAACCTCTGAGGACAGACTCGGCAGTAGGGCCTATCAAACCCTACAACTTCGACATACTGGCACAGCTAGCCAATACCCCGGCTAGATTTTTACTCTTCGAGATCCTCTGTCTCTCCAAAGAGACTCGAGATGCGCTCAACAAAGCCTTACGGAACGTCGAGTCCTTTCTTACTCAGGTACGACCACCCAAGGAAGACCCTACGGCCTGCCCGTATTGTCACAGCGTGGTCGAAGTGAGCCCCAGTATCACTTTCATCCAGTATGATATGCTATTGAAGAATAACCAGCATAATAGGCCTCTTTACTATACATGGTATGTCGGTGCCATTAAAGTCGATCACATCTACATCGACCCATGCTCCTCTCTCAGTATCATCCCAAGGAGTTTGTTCCAAACTCTAGGGATTTCGATGCATCGGCTGACTGCATCGAACACAATAATCAGCGGCTTCAATACAGGGAAGTTCGAACCCAAGTAGGAGGGACCGTTCGTCATAGAGACGGTGTATTCCAACGACGCTTACTGACTGGCCAAATATAGTGGTAACTTACTCATGATGCCAATTAATGGCAAGTTCCTAAAGAAATACTACGTGTGAAGACAAGCAATACCAACAGAAGCCCTCACACTCCAGTGGGTGCTCATAGAGCCATGCCACGTCAACAAAAGAAGACAAGATGCTTCGTAAACCCTCAAAATAACGTGGGTTCAGAAAAGGGTCATGATAAATGTTCGCGAGAAACGAGGAGTCATGATCAAAACTTAAGGAAGCAACGGCTTGAGGTATTTAATGCTGAAGCCCAAGCATGACGTCAGCCTGGCAGCAGATGTGATGGGCATTTCGCCTACAAAGAAATACGTGCCATGATTCTTTTCAAAGTATCCCGAGCTTGACTCAAGTTCGGGACACTTTGAAGGGGTCTTATAGAAGCATAAAAAAGCACAGGGTGACACAAAGCGCAGGTGGGTACTCTCGCTACCCACCCATCTTCACAAAGACGCAGATGACGAACGACGCAGGTAGGTGCTCTCGCTACCAACCCAGCTTCACAGAAGCGCAGGCGATCAAGCACGCCAACAAAAAAGATAAACTCACAGAAAATAGATAAAAAGTCCAAGGAAAGTTCTTTTTATTAAATCATGGCTACAAGAGTCTATTACAGATTCGTCACGATTACATAAAAGAAGACTTCCTAATTACAAGGATCTATTACAAAGTATTTGTGCATACATATGCTGAACTAAAAAACTCTTACGGATCTACACTGGGGTTCATCTTCACAGTGTGATCATCATGAGAGGAAGGACTGTGGATAGAAGATGTGAATACAGTCGCCTTCAAAGTCTGCCACCACATCACCGCCCCTTCCGATGCGCAGCTCTTCCTGAAGCAACTATTGGCCCGAACGAGAATTCAGTCCACAGTACAACATGAGGCCCTTTTCAAAAGTGTATCAACTTCTGAGGCTTTTCCAGACTAACAAAAGAGCACAGCCGCCAAAGAACAGGAAAGAGCACAACCTGCGGCGCTTCATGTTAGCAACTAGACCGAACTCGATCGTCAGGACCTCCAAGACCTCCAAGATATCAGTCAGGTTCGAACCCCCCATGAGAAGCGTTCCAGCAAATCCGGAAGCTCATCTGTAGTTCTTCTACGAAGGCACAGCTCCTTTGAGCGAAGGGATCCTCAACCAAAATCTGACTTAGGCAAGGCCAACGGCCGCTCGAAGCTAAGTCTGGATCCAGCATGGTGTTGAAGGACAAAAAGAGGAAGACGTGACTCTTCGGAAGAAACTCCCCCATTATATAGGGCGGGAGTGGTCCAAGACATAGGCCACGTGGCCGTCGGTCAAAATTCTCACATTAATGGGATGAACCTAGGACTCAGCACGATGAACCTCATTAAAATTGGTTCATTCGACTAAGTCTTAGACCATTAAAAGACCCTTTGAAATTCCTCAAGTAACGGTGGCAATTAAGAGGGAGTCGTTCCTTAAAGAGCTGTCATTAATTGCTCTTAAAGAAGACTTCAAAGCCAGCTTCTTCAAACCAGAAGCGCAGCTACAATCCTGCGCCAGTAGGAGGCACAGACTGGTGATGACTTCACATCATCCCAGCTTCAACGACGCAGACCTCTGATTTGACCCAGAAGCTCAACCTCCTTCATCAAAGACTTGGGAAACACCATTACATCCAACACAAGTCCGTCTGCCGCTCCAAAAGCACAGTAACCTTGTTAGCCTGAAGTACAGCCTACTCGTCGCCCTAAAGCACAATGACTTTACTACTCAAAATACAGCCTACTCGTCGCTTAAATGCACATAGGTTTCGTCGTCTTTAAAACATAGTCCACTCATCACCTGAAAGCGCAGAGGCTCCGTTGTCTCCAGGAGAATAGTCTACTCGTCGCACCAGAAGCACATCAGCACTAAGACCTGGCTAGAGGCATAGGTTGCATGATCCCACCCAATTGGTTTGTTTAAACTGCCACTCCCAAAGATAGGACAAAAGTTGATCATATTGATAAGTGCAAATATCAATTGGTTTAAAACTCAGATAAGGACGAAGTTTGCTATTTTGATAAAGGTCGTATCAAGTCGGTTTGTTTAAACCGATAGCCTCCTGAAGATCGAACATAATCCTACTCTGAGATAAAATCCAAGATCTACTCGGCTTCATCTAAACAGAGGATTCCCAGCAATAGATGTGCGCCACGTGTCTCCTCCTTCGGTTATTTTGATAACCACCCGAGATTTCGATAAATGGAAATCTCGACGTCCGCCACGTGTCAGCTCAGCAGAAGCCCGTACCATACAATGACAGCAGATTCCTTTATATCTCAAATTCGAGTGTACATCGCATATGTGCCCCTTTTCCCTATAAATAGAAAGAGTTTTCCCTTCAACAAAGAAACATGGAGGACACACCGAGAGAAAAGAAGCAGAAGGCAAAAGTCAGAGCTTCGAAGTCTTCAACTCCGGCATCCTCTTGATCGGTAACCCTAGAGCTCTATCAAAGGTTCTAGAAAGCCAAAGCAAGTCCAACTCGTCATCAGATCGTCAACGGAGTAAAGCAGTCGCTGCAGTGCTCGATCTCCACCGTCACGCTTTCCCAGAATTCTTGTACTTAGATTTTCTCGCATAGGAATCGATTGTACCTTTTTTCAAGTTCAATAAACAAAAAGTTCGTATAACCTTTTATGATGTCGAACAAAATGACGACCCTACTGGGGATGACCTTCTCCTCCAATGAGAAGGTGGTAACGCAATCTGACGACAACTTGCTAGGATCTTCCCAGAAGATGCTGGTCGTACGCTTCGACCAACAAGCTTTTGAAGATCTCCTTTCTGAAGAGAAGTCGAGTCCTTCGAAGCGCTTCATAAAACCGAAGAAGACTCGACGTGTCTGGGTGTCCAAGGCGGCTACGACGAGTAGCACGACAGAGGGGACTGCGATCCAGAACCCTCTAAATGCTGAAGCCCCGGAGAAGATTTCAGCTACTGCGGTCATGCCACCTCACTCGATTCTAACTTTAGAAAAATACGACAAGGAAGACAGTACCCCTATGGCGGGCCTGTCGAGGGCACAACGTCGAAGGAAGCATACGGTGGTTCAACCCTCATAATGGAAGCGTTGCCGGCAAGAAGATCTATCTTCGACAGAATTGCCTTCCCGTCAAGCGAGCCCTGATTGGATTTTGAATACTATGCACCCGCTGGGGGTAGTAGGAAGAAATCTAAGGTAGCACGTGCCTCGTGCAACAAATGTACTACGCTAATGACCGACCAAAGGCCTGCGTTGACAGTCACACGCGCTGCCAATGGAAAGTTATACAAAACTGGTCCCTGTGCTTCGATGCCTCGACCAGTTAAACCCCTCTGTCGCTTGAGCACTCCTGTACGTGATGCAAGTCGGGGGGTACATCCCATGGAGAAGGACTCATGCAAGTAGCATTCCTATAAGCGTTATAGGAGTCTTCCTCGCCAGACCCTCTCTGATCGTACCCGTGCACAGCTTTCCTGCGCGTACAATAGGGGTATAGAGGTGGAGGACTTGACGCTTTCACACAAGCATAAGGCGGAAAAGGAATCTGCGACACAGGATATGCCTATGTCAAGGCATCCTTGTACCAAGATTACCATCAACTGTTGCTGTCAACAGACAGCCACCGTGCCGTCGAGGAGGCGTTCCGTCTTCCAAAGACTACAACCGGCGTTAACCGAATATCAAAGGTTCGACAAGGGGTCGGCAAGCGAAGACGAAGATGAACTCCGTGTCGCTACGTGCAACGCGGCACAGGGTTTTCATTCTCTCAAAAAGTCGTCCCAGAATCCTCCTATCTCGGCCACCAAGCCCAAGAAGCGGCCCGAGAGTAACAAGACGAAGGTACCCTACACAGGTGTGTTCCAAGACACACGTTCCAAATCTACGTTGGGTACTACGTCAGACGCCCGGGGTAGCCAACCCTCCATCGTCCATGACAACGCCGTATTCCAGTCTGAAGCGGAACCATATGATACGGATGCCTCTACAGGCGCAGCTAGCCACCAGACTAGCGGTAGCAACCGTAATGAGTCTGAGGAAGACCGTAACCTTCCAGTTCATCCTTAAGACGACGAGGCGCAGGCATCTGAGCCGGAGAGCGAAGGGTCTGCTGTCCCTTCCACCCATCCACACAAAAGGTCCCTATTTATGGCCGATGGCGATGAGGCGGACAATAGTGTAGCGCCTGACCAGCTAAAACGTACCGAAGCTCTCGAGATGAGCCCAGATACGTTAAATGCTATAATAAAATCCTTATCTTTTATCGTACTGGAGATCAAGGGGATTTTAGTCCCTACTGCCTCCACACCTGCGCTTGACCCGACAGCTAATGACGGATCCAGTAAGCTGCCCATCATCAACCAAGCGGCAACATCGTCGTCTACTCCATCGACCACAGGACCTGTAATGTCAATTGAGATACAGTAGGCCATCAAGGAACTGTATGCTCGTTATGATGCCAAAGAGAACAAGCAGCACTCCGGAAGATGGGAATTCAGCAGCCATATCCTGCCGAGTGGGACAACGTAGTCTGCCCTCCTAAATACAATTCGTAGACGCTCATGCCCTTCGATGGAAAAGAGTCTTCCCGACGATACTTGAGGTACTTTGCCTCAGTAACAGGGCACCTACCAAAGATGATGCCCTCCTCACTAACATATTCATAGAAGCCCTGCATGGGGTAGCCTATGAGTGGTTTTGCAATTTTTTGGATGACTGTATTTCATCGTTCGAGGACCTGAAGACTCTTCATCGACCGATTCTATGAAGGAGGGATGGACATGACGATGTCGACTCTCATGAAGGTCGTCCAGAGAGAGAAAGAGCTTGTCTGCACACACATCGAGCGCTTTTGCCAGGCAGCTTTGAGGCTACCACCTGGCATGCCCGAGCCCATGCTTATGGACTCATGCCGCAAGAACATGCTGCCTCCAATCAAATTATGGCACAGTGCTCCTTGTACAGAGTGGACGCCTTTCATTACAGAAGCTGATGTGTCACAAAGGAAAGCCCAAGATGCGAAGCTCCTGGAATTAAACTTTCCTTCTCTCGAAGACAATGTGAGATGCTCATCTAGCAATAACCCTAAGGACGAAAAAGGCAAACAAGCCATGACCGTCAACATCTCCAAAGGTTCAGTAACCATGAACCCCAAGTCTGCAGAAGCGCAGAAGCCGAGGGAGACTTACTCCTTCAACGATGAGGATACACTAGAACTCTTCGATATGCTGACGAAAAGTGGCAAGCTGTCTCTCCCAACACTAAAGCGCCCCGACGAACTAGGGAAGGTGGACAACCCTAAATACTGCCATTATCATCAGTATGTCCACCATTCGGTACGAGATTGCTACGTATGAAAAGACAGATTCAGTGCCTCATCGACGACAACGTCATATCACTTGACTATGAAGAAAAGACTGTCACGACCAACATGGTCACTCTCTAGTTAGGAAGTTTACCAACCACGGAGGCACAGGACAGAGTCGTCCCCTTCCCGAGGGCGACAATGGAAGTAGTTAATCTTCCACCAACGTGTGACAACGCTCAAGGGCTTACCCCGTTCTCCACACCACGAGACGAGGTCATGTAGGTCCATCCCGAACTTACTCCCGACTTGATGGCACCTACAACCCCCTCTATCAAAGGGAAGAAGGTCAGGACATGTCGCATGGTCTCGACATCGACCGATAACACCCTGGTGACCACTCGCTCGGCGCGACAGCAAGAGAAGAACCAAGCTCCAGAGGAGGCAGCATCTCCACCAACTACAACTCCTGCTCCTGATACATCATAAGCAGGCCCGTCTCAGACTCCTGCCGCAGATAGGCAGAATCAAAAGGAGGTTCACTTTGATAAACCTCTGAGGACAGACTCGGCAGTAGGGCCAATCAAACCCTACAACTTCGACATACTGGCACAGCTAGCCAATACCCCGGCTAGATTTTTACTCTTCGAGATCCTCTGTCTCTCCAAAGAGACTCGAGATGCGCTCAACGAAGCCTTGCGGAACGTCGAGTCCTTTCTTACTCAGGTATGACCACCCAAGGAAGACCCTACGGCCTGCCCGTATTGTCACAGTGTGGTCGAAGTGAGCCCCAGTATCACTTTCATCCAGTATGATATGCTGCTGAAGAATAACCAGCATAATAGGCCTCTCTACTATACATGGTATGTCGGTGCCATTAAAGTCGATCACATCTACACCGACCCATGCTCCTCTCTCAGTATCATCCCAAGGAGTTTGTTCCAAACTCTAGGGATTTCGATGCATTGGCTGACTGCATCGAACACAATAATCAGCGGCTTCAATACAGGGAAGTTCGAACCCAAGTAGGAGGGACCGTTCGTCATAGAGATGGTGTATTCCAACGACGCTTACTGACTGGCCAAATATAGTGGTAACTTACTCATGATGCCAATTAATGGCAAGTTCCTAAAGAAATACTACGTATGAAGACAAGCAATACCAACAGAAGCCCTCACACTCCAGTGGGTGCTCACAGAGCCATGCCACGTCAACAAAAGAAGACAAGATGCTTCGTAAACCCTCAAAGTGACGTGGGTTCAGAAAAGGGTCATGATAAATGTTCGCGAGAAACGATGAGTCATGATCAAAACTTAAGGAAGCAACGGCTTGAGGTATTTAATGCTGAAGCCCAAGCATGACGTCAGCCTGGCAGCAGATGTGATGGGCATTTCGCCTACAAAGAAATACGTGCCATGCTTCTTTTCAAAGTATCCCGAGCTTGACTCAAGTTCGGGACACTTTGAAGGGGTCTTATAGAAGCATAAAAAAGCACAGGGTGACACAAAGCGCAGGTGGGTACTCTCGCTACCAACCCATCTTTACAAAGATGCAGATGACGAACGACGCAGGTAGGTGCTCTCGCTACCAACCCAGCTTCACAGAAGCGCAGGCGATCAAGCACGCCAACAAAAAAGACAAACTCACAGAAAATAGATAAAAAGTCCAAGGAAAGTTCTTTTTATTAAATCATAGCTACAAGAGTCTATTACAGATTCGTCACGATTACATAAAAGAAGACTTCCTAATTACAAGGATCTATTACAAAGTATTTGTGCTTACATATGCTGAACTAAAAAACTCTTACGGATCTACGCTGGGGTTCATCTTCACAGTATGATCATCATGAGAGGAAGGACTGTGGATAGAAGATGTGAATACAGTCGCCTTCAAAGTCTGCCACCACATCACCGCCCCTTCCGACCCGCAGCTCTTCCTGAAGCAACTATTGGCCCGAACGAGAATTCAGTCCACAGTACGACATGAGGCCCTTTTCAAAAGTGCATCAACTTTTGAGGCTTTTCTTGACTAACAAAAGAGCGCAGCCGCCAATGTACAGGGAAGAGCACAACCTGCGGCGCTTCATGTTAGCAACCAGACCGAACTCGATCGTCAGGACCTCCAAGACCTCCAAGATATCAGTCAGGTTCGAACCCCCCATGAGAAGCGTTCCAGCACATCCCGAAGCTCATCTGTAGTTCTTCTATGAAGGCACAACTCCTTTGAGCGAAGGGATCCTCAACCAAAATCTGACTTAGGCAAGGCCAACGGCCGCTCGAAGCTAAGTCTGGATCCAGCATGGTGTTGAAGGACAAAAAGAGGAAGACGTGACTCTTTAGAAGAAACTCCCCCTTTATATAGGGCGGGAGTGGTCCAAGACATAGGCCACGTGGCCGTCAGTCAAAATTCTCATATTAATGGGATGAACCTAGGACTCAGCACGATGAACCTCATTAAAATAGGTTCATTCGACTAAGTCTTAGACCATTAAAAGACCCTTTGAAATTCCTCAAGTAACGGTGGCAATTAAGAGGGAGTCGTTCCTTAAAGAGCTGTCATTAATTTCTCTTAAAGAAGACTTCAAAGCCAGCTTCATCAAACCAGAAGCGCAGCTACAATCCTGCGCCAGCAGGAGGCACAGACTGGTGATGACTTCACATCATCCCAGCTTCAACGACGCAGACATCTGATTTGACCCAGAAGCTCAACCCCCTTCATCAAAGACTTGGGAAACACCATTGCATCCAACACAAGTCTGCCTGCCGCTCCGAAAGCACAGTAACCTTTTTAGCCTGAAGTACAGCCTACTCGTCGCCCTAAAGCACAGTGACTTTACTACTCGAAACACAGCCTACTCGTCGCTTAAATGCACATAGGTTTCGTCGTCTTTAAAACATAGTCCACTCATCACCTGAAAGCGCAGAGGCTCCGTTGTCTCCAGGAGAATAGTCTACTCGTCGCACCAGAAGCACAGCAACACTAAGACCTGGCTAGAGGCATAGGTTGCATGATCCCACCCAATTGGTTTGTTTAAGCTGCCACTCCCAAAGATAGGACAAAAGTTGATCATATTGATAAGTGCAAATATCAATTGGTTTAAAACTCAGATAAGGACGAAGTTTGCGATTTTGATAAAGGTCATATCAAGTCAGTTTGTTTAAACCGATAGCCTCCTGAAGATCGAACATAATCCTACTCTGAGATAAAATCCAAGATCTACTCGGCTTCATCTAAACAGAGGATTCCCAGCAATAGATGCGCGCCATGTGTCTCCTCCTTCGGTTATTTTGATAACCACCCGAGATTTCGATAAACGGGAATCTCGACGTCCACTACGTGTCAGCTCAGCAGAAGCCCGTACCATGCAATGACAGCAGATTCCTTTATATCTCAAATTCAAGTGCACATCACATATGTGCCCCCTTTTCCCTATAAATAAAAAGAGTTTTCCTTTCAACAAAGAAACATGGAGGACACACTGAGAGAAAAGAAGCAGAAGGCAAAAGTTAGAGCTTCGAAGTCTTCAACTCCGGCATCCTCTTGATCGATAACCCTAGAGTTTTATCAAAAGTTTCAGAAAGCCAAAGTAAGTCCAACTCGTCGTCAGATCATCAACGGAGTAAAGGAGCCGCTACAGTGCTCGATCTCCACCGTCACGCTTTTCCAAAATTATTGTACTTAGATTTTCTCGTATAGGAATCAATTGTACCTTTTTTCAAGTTCAATAAATAAAAAGTTCGTATAACCTTTTATGAAGTCAAACAACTAACACTAAAGATACATGCTTAAGCATAGAGTTTACAATAAGGATAATACATTTTGAATGATCAAAATGATTTATATACTCTTTATTAAGCAAGGATAAGAGTATAAGATAGCAAGTAAATAAATTATACTCTCATCAAGTAAAGGACAAAAGAGATGTTCATGAAAACACAGTAGAACAAATCTCTTTGCCAAGTATTGAGATTAACCCAAGATAATGAAATAATAGATTGATTTAGAGAATGCAAAATTATAGCCATTATGAAAGTGTATTCTCTAGAAATAGAAAATCTCGACGCAAAAGCTCAACCCATAGTAGCTAAAGACATAAAAAATATGATGTGTCAATTACATGTATTCTTATGCTGCAAAAACATCATTGGACTACAATAGTTCAAAAGACACATATGTCCAAGGACTGATCAAAGAAAGATCATTAAGATCAATAAAGCTAATTAAGAGCTAAAGATAGTAAGAGACACAATTTTTTAAAGCTTTCATAGTGCACCATAGTGAACTATAAAGAAATAGACTAGAAAGTGTGCACTAATTAAGGAGGTAAAATTAACAAGCTAGGTAAAACATAAAATTATGTGATCCTTAAAAGAACTTCCATAAATAGTCATGAGCAAGATACTAATAAATATTTTCTCTCAACATCCTAACTTGAAGAAGTAAAACAAATAAATATCAAAAGTTAGGAATCATTAATAAATAAATAAATAAATAAATAAATAAACAAATAAATAAATAAACAAATAAATAAATAAACAAATAAATAAATAAATAAAAGTACTCCCCCTTCCCAGCTCCTTCAATGGCCGAATGATCCCCCTTCCCCCTCGTTCTAAGCGTCGGGGCTGCGCAGCCACGGCTGTCCGCCGTCTGTCGCACCCCCTCGCCCTTCGGCGTCGCCCGGTCGTCTCCTCTGTCCTCGGCACTCCTCCGGTGGCCTCGTGCTCGAGACGACCAGGCGCCTCGCGCCCTTACCCAGCATGGGCGATCGAGTAGCTTGCTCTGGTCGGCGTCTCCACCGTCGGGGTGTCCCCCAAGCTCCGGTGGCTACCCCTGGCCTTCTATCCCGGCTCGACCCCCTCCGCCAACTCCCTGTTGCCGGTGGCCACCCCTGGCAACGTCCCCCTATGCGGCTCCCTCCTTTTTCCTGCCGCCGGCCCGTGCTGGCAGATGACCCCGACAGGAATTCGCCGCCCCCCGACATCGTGCCACCCCTCTGGTGGCCTCGAACGACGGTGCCCCCAGCTGTTCCCCCTGGCTGGTTTACTCGAACGGACAGCTGGCGAGCTAGGCTCGGACGTCTTCCGCCCTTCGAATTCGAATTTTGAATTTCCTTCCGTGGTAACAGTGGACAGGGTCGACCGCTATACGCCTACTATTCTCAGGGGGGCCGTGCACCCTCTGTTGGCCGAGCGCCACTTTCCAGCCATGTGCCATCCATCAGCCATGCGCCCTCCACCGGTTTTGTGCCACTGGTCGACCATGCGCCCGATGTCGGTTCCAAGCCACCGGTCAACCTTGTGCCACTTGTAGGCCTTGCACCCGTTGTCGGATCCAAGCCACCGGGCTATGGGCCCCCGGCCTGCCATGCGTCCACTGCCGCTTTTTGGCCCTTGGTCGACCAAACACCCCCGGGTTATGCACCCCCTACAGACCTAGAGCTTTTTGGCAGATCCGACCCCCCCCTCCGGCTATGCGTCATCGGGTGCCTCGGGGTGCTATGCGCCCATGCCAGACTCCCTCGCCACCATTCATCGGCTATGCGCTCACCCCCTCGCAGGAACCCCCCTTGGGCGATCCTGGCTTATGCGCCCACCCCCCTCTTCGGCCAGCCTCCGGGGGACGTCCTCCTCGGGTCACGTACCCACCTTGAGCAGTTATGCGCCCCCTACTTAGCTATGTGCCCCCTACTAAGCTATGCGCCCTCTTCGGGTCGTGCATGCGCTCTTGGTCTCCCGGTGGGATCCCCTTCTTCCACCCTTGGCGACCTCTGGCCGTTGGTAGCCGTTGGAATCGGGGCCAGTTGCTCGACACCCTCCGTGCCCCCCAACCCCCCAGCAATCGATCCCGTCGTCCTCGGCGTGCGGCTCGCCGGCACCTCCCTCATACACCTTCCCCACCCTCTTCCATCCACCCTCGTAGCTGGGTCCGCACACCTCCTCCCCGTCTTCGCTCATGACGACCCCCCCAGGCCCTACCTTCGCTGAGATACTACGCCCGGACAGGAGGCTGCCCGTCCCCTTCCGGCTAAGGATATCGTCCTTCCTGACATCGTGCTACCGACCGCTGGCGATGGCCTGTTTATACGGGTTCCTTTCTCCGAAGACAAGATCTCCTCCATATCCTCCACCTTCGCGAATGTTGGAAAAGAAACGCGAAAACCTTTCCCCAAACTAGAGAGTACCTGCGAGAGAACCGAGCAAACAACGCACAAACCCAAAAACAACCACACAAAATCACGCAGACACAGAGAATTTTTGACGTGGAAAACCCTTGCAGGAAAAACTACGGGACGATCGGAGTCCAACCCTGAGAAGCCTCCACTAATGGAATAGAAGAATTACACCCTCTACAAACTTCTCTCGATCCAAATCGGATCCCCACAACACTTAGAAGCAAGAACAATGATTACAAGGCTACGAAGAACGAGAACGACGAGTAGAGATTACCCGAACGTGATCTCCTTCGAAAATGACCTTCAATCCTCCGTCTTCTCTCCTAAAGTTACAAATGGCACTCTTGCCTCCTTCCTCTCTTTCTACTTGTTATGTGCTACAATTGTGTTACACTAGATTAGGGTTTGGAAATCCTAACTTAACTCCCTAATCCTGTAACAAACCTGGACCGTTTGATTAGATCCAATGGTGAAAAATCACCGCAAATTTTCGCTCAGCCCCGACGACACAGAGTTCGGCCAGAACTCTGTGTCGGGCAACCAGAACCTACCAGCAACATTCTGGAACCAAAAAATAGAATTTGGGCAGAATTCTGTATGGGGGCAGAATTCGGACAGAATTCTGCCTTCCCTGTTCCAGAATGTAAAAATATGGCTCCCGAGTTTCTTCTTCGTCTCCGAATGGCCTCGTCACCTCCTCGAGCTTCTCTGACACACAGATGGCGCTCGTCGCACTCCGGGGTCTTCTCCACATAGGTTAGGAACCCCACCCACTCCAACAGCGAAGACTCTCGTACTAAAGTTCTCCTCGGGATGTCCGAAGATCGCCAAAGTGCAAGAAGCCATCGTAGGCTGGGGTCTTTCATCTGTTTACAGGATCGCGCCTTTCGACCCTAAGCATATGTACCTTCACATTTCGACCGACTCAGACTTCACTAAAGTCTAGGCAAAAGGTTCCTCCAACATAGACGGCTAAGGCATCAAAATCGTCAAATGGTCCCCCAGCTTCAACTCTAAAGTCGACTCGTCGATCATCTCTGCTTGGATCACACTTCCCAATCTCCCCCTTGTTTGCTTCACCTCGACAGCGCTCAAGAGGATAGCCAGCTCATTCGGGACCCTTGTTTCTATCGCTGAAGAAACCCGCAACCTATCTAAGGGCAACTACGCAAAGATCTGCGTGGAACACAATCTATCCACAGACCCACCCGCCCAGATTCAGCTAGAGCTCGGAGGAAGGACGTTCACCCAGACGCTGGTGTATGACAACAATATCATTTTCTGCAAGCACTATCAGATGAGAGGCCACACCATGCAGTTATGTTTCCGAGCACATCCGGAACTCAAAAAAAAAGCTTCCAGAAAACCTCAACTCTCGAAAGTAAACCAATCCGCGCCCGAAGCCCCAATCCTCCCCCTTCCAAACTCTCACACCCATTTTGAAGACAATGATACCCCTCCCAGACCCGACGAGCGATCGCGGCAGAGCACGACTTTGGTCCCCTACAAGCCCCTAGCTATTCTCCTCAAGAACCAATTCGACACCCTGTTAAATCTTCCACCTGAAAACAAACTAGTGAGCCCTCCTCCCCCACGGAGTGTGAGAAGAGCACTACCAACTCGCCTTTCGTCGTCGACCCCTCTAAAAGCGACCGGGAGTCGCAACAGTATTCGAAACCCCATCGCAAGTAGCCGCCTCTCCCTCCGCTCCCAGCAGCCCCATCGTTGACCACCTGTCCATCTTCGGCCCAGTAGCGGACGACAGACTCGAGTAAGCCAAAGAAGCAGGATTCCTGGACCCTCTAATCCCCTTTGTGCTCTAGCAGACATAGAGAAAGAGGCAGTATCTACCCCTTCGAAAGCCATAGGATCTTCAACTCAGAGGCCGACAGCTGCGGCGGACGACCACACCGTTGTGACCCGGATAGCCCCCAAAAAACCCCACCACAAGAAGAAATCCAACCAAGAGCCCTCGGTCATGACCACATGGTCAACCACGAAATTCAACAACCCTCCCCCCGTCCCCTTCCTAATGATTAACATCCTTGCGTGAAATATGCGAGGGCTGGCCAATAAACCAACAATGAGAAGAATCAAAAGCCTCATAAAACTCTATCGGATAGACATATTGGTTATCATCGAACCCAAAATCTCTCAAAAATGACTCAAATCCATCCAGCTCTAGTTGGGCTTCCCATCCGGCATCGTCGGGTGCAATGACATCTGGATCCTTTTTGCGGCCGAAATCCAGTTTGGAACTATCCATGACTCGAGTCAGGCACTCTCTTATTGGGTGGAACACTCCACTCTCACCTCCCGCTTCCTACTTTCTGCCGTCCACGGTAACTGCGACATCCCTGACCACAGGTTCCTTTGGGACACTTTGCTAGACACCCATTATCAACTAATCAATCTCCCATGGATATGCGTTGGTGATTTCAACACGATCATGTGCAGAGACGAGAAATTCGGGGGTCGACCGCCCTTCCAGTCAGCCATGAACGACTTTAACACCTTTATCTTAAATGCCCACTTGTCACCCCTCCCTTTCTCTGGTAACGCTTTTACCTGATACAATATGCAGGAAGGCGAGCGTCGATAATACTCCCGTCTGGACCGCGCCCTGGTCAACAATCGGTAGTCCGACATGGGTATTATCTCCAACCTCTCCCACCCTAATACCATCGAATCAGATCATTCCTCCTTCTGATTGAGATTAACATCAACACTAACCACATCAAGAAAGCCTTCAAATTCCTCGACTTCTGGCAATATCACCCTCAATTCTGAAACATCGTGGCCTGTGCCTGGCGATCTACCGATGACCCCGACCCCCATACCCGTATGGCAGAAAAACTAAAAGCGACTAGGAGAGTACTATCGTCATGGAGCAAGCAAGCCTTCAGCAACATCTTCCAGGCTATCCGCGTGGCCGAAGACGACGTTACCCGCACCGAAGTCCTCTATGCCACTGATCGGAAGTCAGAGTCCAGGGTGGCGCTCAACCTCACCCGAGCTCTCCTCAAATCCCGACTGAAGGTGGAGACCAAATTCTGGAAACAGAAAGCCAGACTGACTTAGGACATCGAAGGAGACAAGAATTTCTGCTTCTTCTATTCCTGCGTCAACGGACGCAGACAACAGCTACATCTGCACCAAATCACCGACGAAAATGACGTTGTCTTCAAAGTTCATCGGGACATCCAAGCGACCGCAACAAACTTCTACTCCAACTTATTCTCCAAAGAAGTCGTCGTTAAGGACGTTGATTTTTTGGCCAAGATCTCCCATTCGATCAATGATCGAGAGAACAAACTGCTTCTAACCCCCCTTCCGCGAAAGAAGTCAAGTTCGCAGTCTGGGCACTCGACGAACACAGCGCTCCCGGGCCTGATGGTTTCTCCGATATCTTCTTCCGATCCTGTTGGAATATCATCGAACACGACTTCCACGAGGCCGCTCTCGCCTTCTTCCGGGGGGCAAGGTACCCCAAATCGATCTCCAGTGCCAACCTGATACTAATTCCTAAAAAAGAAAAATAGGAGACCTTCAAATACTTCCGTCCAATCAGCTTATACACCTTCACCAATAAAATCATATCAAAGATCATTGCTAGCCGAATGTCCACTCTTCTACCCAAGATCATCTCCGAGGAGCAGAGCAGATTTGTTTTCGGGCGGAACATCACGACAACATCCTCCTTGCTCAAAAAATGATCACTTGTATGAAATTCCCATCCAGGGACGGAAACGTCGCCATCAATTGACATGGAGAAAGCCTACGATCGCCTAGACTGGCAATTCTTGATCTGGGTGCTCCGGTCTTTCGGCTTCTCTGAGTCTTGGATCGACATCATCTTCTGATCCATCAGCGACTCGTGGTTCTCCATGGTCATCAACAGGCAAGTGGAGGGTTTCTTGAAATCTAGTCACAGCGTCAGGCAAGAAGATCCTTTATCCTCCACCATCTTCATTATTGCGGCCGAGGCGCTTAGCAGAAACCTTAACTTTATGCCGAACACGCCCGATACCACCACTTCCACATCACCACCGGTTGCCCTTTAATCACCCACCTTGCCTTCACCGATGACATCCTCATCTTCTCCTCTGGAGACATCGGTTCGGTGGAAGTTGTCCACATAATGCTCGATAGATACTCCAGATGCTCGGGTCAACGAGTCAACACCTCCAAGAGCGTCAGATACACTCACCACAAGGCCGACAGGACCCACTCAGCTGCCCTCTCCAACCTAACCTCCTTTTCCACCGCCTACCCATCCTTCACCTACTTAGGGTGCCTGCTGGTGTACAGAAAATCAAATTTG